>CABFWB010001572.1:63644-75814 GCA_902151455.1 Timema bartmani
GGTCAACTCTGACTAGTAAATATTGATCGAAATTCATCACTTTTCGCTTTTAATCAACTTTTACTAAAAAGACCAGTAAGAGTCGACTCGGCCTAGATAAAGTCGACTCTTACTGGAGAATCTACTTTTCCTGTAACATATATACGGTCTATCCATATATTTAAACTAATGCGATAAGGATGAGGGAGTTAGAATAGAAGGAAATGTAACCGCATTGCGTAGAAAGAGAATGGGAAACCATTTAAGAAAAATCTCTCCTCATTATACATTATAGAATTCGAACTCTAACCTCTCCATTCATTACCAGCAAACCAAGCTCGGTGAGCTTGACGTCTTAGTCCACGTAACCACTGGTGTGGGTGTTAATGTATGAATAGGCGCCTGCGTTAACGTTGCCAACCGCAACATAAGTGTAACCAGATGGCTACTCAATATTTTGGTTACTTACTATAAGATTATTATTATTATTATTATTATTTAGCACCGCGTCTTACTACCCGTTCGGGTTATACGCTTAAGTACTAATTACACTAATGGATTAGGAATTGGGAAGGTTGACTTTAGAGGAAGTGAACCCGCATTTGCGTGGAGGGAGAGTGGAAAACCATTTAGGATAACCCCCTCCCCCCCAGTTCACCCGACCGAGATTCGAACCTCGATCTCCCCGTCCTCGGTGGTCTGGCTCAACACGACTGGCGCGTTAGTCAACTACGCCACCGAGGTTCAATGTTTTTTTATTTGTAAGCTAAATACAGGGTTCATCAAGGGTTTAATACAAGGAGTAGGATTTATAAAGGTAGTCATGACTAGATGCACCCGTATAAGTGTGAAGAGAAGGGAGGGGTGAATCATAGTTATTCATCACATTTGGAAAGTCACTCCCCAATGCACTCGACCGAGATTCAGACCTCAAGCTCTTCGTCAGCAACTAAAATCAAGTTTGGTTGGGGGCTATTTTGTGCTCAGTATCCCGGCCGAGCTTTACGAATGTAATTACATTGATTTAGTAGGGATGAGGAAGGTCGAATTTAGAATAAATGTGACTGCATTTGTGTGTAACGGAGAGTGGGAAACCATATAGGGGGAAAAAGCCTCAGTACACCCGACCAGGATTCAATCCCCAACCTCCCCATTACCGGCATATCAGGCAAAATAAGCTTGGTGTTCAATCCGTGTACTCTCGAGTGTGAGTAAGTTGTTAATTATCAGTTAGAGTAAAAGCACTCCCCAAGAACATTAATTTTCAACTAGAGATTTGTACCTCAGGGGCACGTGGCATATTTATTTTTAGGGGTACGCGAAAACAATTTAGAAATAGTGGCCCTTATTTTGCTACAAGTTAACCTAATTCAAACCTACAATAAAAAATAATGTGCTCTTGGAAACAAACACAGGGCTGTAATTAGCTATGTAGTTGAGAAATTTTAACTCAAAAATTCATTTTGTATTTCCATTAATGTTTTCTCTCACCATTGATGGTTTATATGGAAATAAATTTTAACTTAGTGAAATGTGAAGTACGTGAAAGTTTTTTACTGGACTAAAATATATGCATTGATTTTTGTATTCTGATGTGTAAAATATATAGCTAAATATACTTAAAGCAATGTTTTAGTAAAACTAACACAATTTCTTTCTAAATTAAATAAGACTAACACAATTTCTTCCTAAATTAAGAAATCAGTTTTAAAAATCCATTAGTACTATTTGGGTCTCCGACACCTTAACTCAGTCGGTAGCATGTCTGCCTATAAATCTAAGGACTCCGAGATCGACTCCCGGCATGGCCAAAAATGTATCATTGATGAAAATATGGGCTTGCCCTGCATTCAAATCGATAAATTAGCGGCCAGGGACTGAATGTTGTGTCTGTCCTAGTCTTAAGTTAGATATTAAGGCGGATGAATCATCTATGAAACGGAAATACCTCCCAAACGCACCGAGTCAGTCAGTATACGAACACTAGACCTCCGAGTAGGGGTGATTCAGCCGGTGGTGTCAACTGTCTCGGACCGGGCCGAATGCGTCCCGCAGGCCATGGTTTACCACGCCTTGTGTACTGGCCCTGTCTATGAAGACAGGCTATTATTCAAATATGAAGCAATAAACCGACCTCTAAAAGGTTTTCAGGTTGTAAAACTATGACGAAGAGAGAACGGATGGGTGTTGAGTTTATAAACAGGGGTGGGCTCAATAAATGGACAAGTCAATGGAATGCTTTGGAGAGGGGTTCTCTCTCATTTCGGGTGGGGCTTGGTTCCTTTATAGACGGGACAATATTTCGGGGAAGAAATAAAACTTATTCCTATTATAAATACTGTTACAGAAGTCAAACCTGGTATTTTGTTATTTATTTTTCCACGTGGCTCAATTCCTGTTTGGGCTGCATGCATATATATTAATTACACTAAGTGCATTAGAGATGAGCAAGGTAGGATTTAAATTAACTGTATCACTTTTGTGTGTAGGAAGAAAGTGGTAATCTATAATGTAGAAAAACCCTCAGCACACCCAATTGGGATTAGAACTTTAATTTCTCAGTAGTCAGTCCTAGTCAATCCGGCCTATTCTGAGAGTGACCCCTTAGAGTAGACATGTCCAACCCGCGACTCCCGAGTTCGTTCTGTGCGGCTCGCCAGCTAAAATTGAAATATTTCAAATTGTAGACATAAACAACAAACTAGGTACTTGAACCTGAGGTAAATGCTTGTTGATTTCCATGAAGTTTTCAGAATTGTAGACATAATATTACTAGTGTAGTATATGTATTTATGTATTTGCTAAAAAATAAGTAGTTTTTCATTCATATTTTTTATTATTTTGTGCATTAGGTCAAATAGATCTCATGTATGACACCCGACCCCAAGAACTTATGCTGACCTCAGCTGTGGAACCGTTGGACATGCTTGCCTTAGAGATTAAAGCTAGGGTGGGCAACACTTTCCCCAACCGCCACAAGTGGTGAATCGTCCATAAAATTGTTGCGAATTTGAGTTTGCTAGCTCTTACAATAAAATAAACTTTTTCCTGACGGCGGACGCTGGTTGTAGCCTGTTATTTCCTGAATATCATCGGAAACATTCCGCCTTCTGAAAGATCCATTGACGCAACACTACCATCCAATACTCATATCCACTCCCTTTCCCCACAAGTTGGTTTTATCTCCGCCTTTAGTTTCGAGTCTAGACTAGGGATGGATTGGAATTATAACTTTTACTGCGGGGCGGGAATGGGACAGGAAATTAGTCAAAATATTGGGATCGGGAGCAGGAACAAGAGATTATAAAAATGAATCCTTAGAAATAACTTAGATTGAAAATGTATTTTGATCATTGTTCAGGCGTCTGATTGCTCACAGCTTCGTATACCTTGTAGTTGACAATGCAAAGATACCTCTATATTTCCATTTCTTCTACACACACACACACACACACACACACACACACACACACTACCATTTCTTCTACACACACACACACACACACACACACACACTAGGACTAGTCAAAACTTTCTCTCACACTCAACAGCAAGCTTCTTTCCCCCTTTCCAAACACACACATACACATACACATACACATACACATACACATACACATACACATATACATACACATACACATACAAAAAACTGTTTACTTGAGGTGGGAGTGTTGGGGACACGTTAAAAGGGGTTTTCGCAATTTTTATAGCAAAGCATTTTTTTTGACTAAAATAAATTTAACTTCAGTAGAAACATAGAGTTAAATATTCTTCACATAGTGATATCAATAGTTGTTGAATATCTATCATGATCATAGCGGCATTAGATTACAAACATTTTAAATGAAGAGGAAAAGTTGTCATTAAATTCTAGGACACCCTTGACAGCTATTCAACAACTGTTGATATCACAATGTGAAGAAAATTAAACTACATGTTTCTACTGGAAAATGATTTGATTTCGTTTGATCACCAAACTGTTTTGATATACAAACTGAAAAAAAACTTGCCTTTTCTCGCGTCGCCTACACTCACACCTTAAAAGTGCACTAACCACTAGACACCCCCTCTTAAAATACCCCCCTTTCTCCCCACAGCTTGAATAAGCTTGTTCAAACAGTGTGTATTGTTTTAAACGTTCGATTGAGCAACGTAATTTATCACTTGTTAGATGGTGTGGTGAATGTCACTTATCATTCGCCAAACCTGTGGCTATATTTAAAGATATGATGCCCACCCCTGGCCTAAACCATTATATCACCGAAGCTGGTCATATCTAGCAGGCTTAAAAATATATTTAATTCGCTCTTAATTTAAGTGTATATTAGTGCTCGATTCACAAACTTTCTTTACCTAGGACAATACGTCTAACACTACACACCCGATATTAGCAACTAGATATTTACAGAACTACTTAACTGGGAGAGCACGTCTTATATTATAACCCAACTAGATATTTACTAACCAACTTAACTAGGACAATACGTCTAATACCACACATCCAGCTCTAGCAACTAGATAGTTACAAACCGATTTACCTAGGAGAGTAGTCTAAATCCCAACCTTAACAACTAGATATTTACAGATAGACTTACCCAGGAAAAAGTAAGTCTAATACTAATACATACGGTGACCATATTTCTGACAGTAAAAATCGGGACAACTTGGCAACATTTTTTAAAAGTAGCATAAGTACATAAGCATAAGGGATAAGCATAATTAAGAACAAACATATTCCAAGATTTTTTATTTTTAGTAATTTAAAAAACATAAATTACAATTATATGTCATAGCTATAAATAAATATGGGCTACGTAAAAATGGTAGTCAAAACTACTGGACTCATCTCAATCTCTAAGACTAAGTGGTTCACAGTAACAAGTAATTTTAAAGCTTAAATAATAAGAGTTTTGAGAAAATTATATTTTGTAAAAATATAATAGGCTATTAAAAATTAAGATGTTTTTCTGTTCATTTTCCTAATTCTACTCGTTTTCAGTTGATTCAATGATTTAATTTTAAGTTGGATGTCTATTTGTGACTTATAAAAGCTGCCATTTTTAAATTCCGTATATAAAATCTATGTGCATTGAATAACATTTGCTTAATCTAGAGGGGTAGCAACCGGCCGCCCCACCACCACCGCCGCCGCCGCCGCCACCGGTGCAAAGGCAAAAACACACGGAGTTTATTCATATACTCTCAATAAAAGTAAAATATTATAAATGTAACGATTTCGATATTTTTACTTTACTGTAGAAACTTTTTTCATCAGTCAGACAATTCGTGACATTTTGGTCGTTATTCGGGACGCCGGGACACAGCCCTTAAAATCGGGACGGTCCCGATTTTTTCGGGACGTATGGTCACCGTAACTATACACCCAGTCCTAGCAGCCAGCCGGAATTCAAACCCCTAACTTGAAACTAAGTTAATAAGACAAGACTGACACCTTTATTCCTGTGTTCATTGTAGCGAGTGGGATTTGTATTTGATAAGGTATTTAAAAATAATAATTATATAATACATATATTAGCTGTTTACAAATTAATTATATACGTATTTAATGTTATAAATTATATACTATCAATGTTGACACTTTTAAATGGCTTAGCAAATAATGACTTTTCTTCCTATTTGAGCGCGATTGTACTTTTTTGAAAGTTTAATTAATTAAATATATTGAATACATTAATTTTTAGATTTAATACTAGGACTATTAACGACTTAATCTTAATGATAAGAGATTAGGGGCTAGCTATGAGTGAAAATGCAACCTCATTAGCGTGTATTGAGGATAGAAAAAACAACGTAAAAAGTGAATTTGAATAAAATATAACCCCAATTAACCCAACTAGAATTCTAGCCCATTCTACGTCAATGGCAACAAAGGACAATGCACGTACAGTGAGTGAATGCCCAGACCGGCCGACCCCCGCTTCACTGTGTTTTAGAGAATATACCAAAATATGTAGAGTAGCCAAAATTGACACTATCTCCAACATCGTTAGACATACGGACTAAATGACGGGCTCATATAGCTTGGTTTAGCGATAATGGCTAGGTCAGGGTTTGATTTCCTGGTCTTCTGTACTGAGAGTGTCTTTTCCTAAATGTTTTCTTACCCTCCATCTACGCAAATTTGGTTAAACATTTTTTTTAGCACCGTGTTTTAATATTCGTTCGGGCTAGACGCATAGGGTACGATTGATCTAAATTAAATCTTCCTCGTTCATACCCTATTACCTTAATTAAACGCGTTTAGCCTGGGTGGGTAGTAAGAAGCAGTGAAATAAAAGAACATTATCTTTCAAAAGTGACTATTGGAGAACACATAGCTTGGCATATGGATACATAGAATAATATATTTTAAGAACTGTCAGATAAAAGAGTCGATGAATGGTCGAACAACTATAGTCACCTATGAATAGTATCGTATTGAATTTACGATTTTTTTTTTGTCAGCAATTTTTTTTAAAAAAAAAGCAGCTTGTTTAATAAATAACAGAACAAGTCGACAAACATACACTTCATCTTCCGGACGCAGACCGGACAAAGGAAACGCTACCATGGGTCAGCTTTAAATTAATTTTAATAATTTTCTCCTATCTCCTCTTTACCCCCTCAAAAACACACATACACAGCTTTTATATACGGACAGATTTTCCGGCGTGGAGACTTCTATATATACATACGAGGTACGTATTTTCCAAGTGAATTGCTTTCTGGTTATTAATGATGTTTTTGGAAGGGTGTGTATGTGGCTAGGTTTTTTTTTTGTTGGGGGAGAGGGGGTTTCGAGGGTGGGTCAGCGGCCAACTAGTGATAGGGGAGGGAAAGGGGGTTTGGTGGTGAATATGTGTTAACACAAGACCACGACAGAATGAGACAATAGGAAGCGCGGTTTTAGTGGTCTGGTTAGGGCTAGAGGGAGAAAAGGGGTGGGAGGGTGTTGGTTTTCTAANAAAAAAGTTTTCGTATTCCAGAATAGAAAACAATTATATAACATGGGTAAAAGCGTTCGCGGAGACATTTATCATTTTTCAATTATTCAGATCTCAACAGAAGCAGTGGGTGAAAAGAGCGTAAGAGCGGGAGTGGGGGGACATTGAAATCTCTGCTCTCCCTTTTCGAGTATCTTATGTTTCAGGAAAGAAGGGACTAACCACCGCATTAGTTACTTAATTTAGTTGTACGATTGGTCTGTTCGTTAAAATTTAAGAGTGGCTTAATCATACTAATGTTATCGATTACTACTGTGAGGTGTGAGTTTGTCAGAGGCTCTACAAATGGACTTAAAAAACGCACGTGCTCATTTCTTGATATATTTTAACAAAACCGAAATATTAGATTAAAGTAGCAAGTAGATTGTCCTAAAATACGTCAGTTAATTTGTGTGAATTTTTCTAGATAATTTTTTAATATGTGATTCACCCGCATCGATGGGCTCGTGGACTAAATATTAGGCTCATCTAGTCTGGTCTTCCTATGGTGGGGAGGTCGTGGCTCGTATCCCAGCTGGGTGTACTGAGGGTAATTTTTCCTATCATGGTTTTCATTATCTCTCCACGCAAATGCGGATATATTTTTCTCAATATTACCTACCTTATTAACTTATCGCTCAGGTGGCTAGTAATACGTGGCAAAAAAATGTGTAAGCTTAAGATTAACGTCAAGTTTATTAATGGCATACCTGCACCGGTGAGTACGTGTTCAAATGTGTTAAGCTTGTCTAGTATGGTTTGTTAGTGTTAAGAAGTAGGGAACTAAGGTGGTTTTTCTTAAATGATTTTCAAAACTCCCTCCAAGAAAATGTGGGTATATTTATATAAATTCTACCTTTCTTATCACTGCTCCATTAGAGTATATATGAGAATAGCCCGGAGAGATAGTGAGACACTGATAAAAAATAAAGGTGTGCGTGTTTGACACTTTTATCTCGGACAGTAGCGCGTTTTAATACTGATATATGTGTCGTGGGTTCGATATCTGGCTGGACCGAAAATGTATTCCCTTTTACTTGTTGGTAAATGAACAGTCTAAACTCTAAGGTATTATTAATATATTTACAATAAAATTGATGGTTTTTTATTTTTTCGTTTAACTGAGGTATTTAGCGTGCACTTTCCGAGCCGACTGATCATATCAACACACGACTTATAAACTAACTTAAATCTAGAACAGACACAACACCCAACCTCCAGCCGTTAATTCTTTACTGTGGAAGGGGAAACCCACATTTCACCAATGATAAATTTTTTGGTCATGCCAGAAATCTAAGTCGGGAGCCTTAACTCAGTAGACAGACACGTTACCGACTGAGCTCAGGCTTCTGACTGATTGTTAGTTCATGTACAATCTAAAGAGTTGGTATTGGAACGTTTATTTTAATAAATGTGCTATAGATGCCTCTTACATTCTAATTGAATTTAATATTTATTATAATATAGTATAATTATGTCAATAGATACAACTAACGCGCTTCGGTGACCGCATAGACTAAGACGTCATTCTCGCAATAGACTGGATTGCTGATGATGGGGAGATCAGCGTTTCAAATCTCGGTCGGGTGTATTGAGGGTTTTTTCTCCCCAAAACGGTTTTTCACTTTACCTCCACGCAAATGCGGGTACACTTCCTCTAAACTCAACCTTACTTATTCCTAACATATTAATGTTATTAGTACGTATGCGTACAGCCTGAAAATGTAGTAAGTAGCTGTGCTAAAAAATAGATACAGTAATAGTTGGTATTTATCTAAGAAAATAATGTAAAGTTAATTTTAAATTCTTAAAACTGCATATAATATTTGTCAAACTTTTTAAAAATATATCAAAGTAATCTATAAACCTATTGATTTTTTAAACAAATTTATTGTGAAATAATGTAATTATTTCAAGAGCTATGAAATAAATTTTTTAAACTAAATGTTGACCTTTTAATATTTTCTTAAAGCATTGCTTCTTACTACCCGGTCAGTCTATACGCATTTGTAGGCTACTAATTACACTAATATCCGCATGGTCTGAGCATCACTCTCACAATAGACTGGACTGCCGATGAAGGGGAGATCGTGGTTTGATCCCGGTCGGGTGTACTGTGGGTGGTTTTTACTAAATGGTTTCTCACTCTCCACGCAAATGCGGGTATACTTAATTTGAATTAAACCTTCCTCATCCCTAACCTATTAGCGTAATTGGTAGTCTACATAAGTGTGTGTAACCCAAACGAATAAAAAAGGCGGTGCTTAAAAACATTACACTAATGAATTGAGATGTGGAAGGTTGAATTTAGAGGAAGTTTTCCCACATTTTCGTGGAGGGAGAGTGAAAAACAATTAAGGAAAAAAAACTCAGTAAACTCGACTGGGGTTAAAGTCCGATCTTCCTATCATCGGCAGTCTAATCTGCTACGAGTGTTATGCCTTAGACAAGGGGTATCTAACCTTTATCGTTGGTGGACCATATTTAACTTGGGATTTTGGGTAGATAAACAACACTTTCATGTTACTTTGAGATAAAAAGAATATTTCATTTTTACAATCTTACACCCGCCTCGGTGGCGTAGTTGGTTAACGCGCTAGTCGTGTTGAGCTCGACTGCCGAGGACGGGAAGATCGAGGTTCGAATCTCGGCCGGGTGAACTGGATGTGGTTTTTCCTAATGGTTTTTCACTCTCCCTCCACGCAAATGCGGGTTCACTTCCTCTAAATTCAACATTCCTAATTCCTAATCCATTAGCTTAATTAGTACTTAAGCGTATAATCCGAACGAGTAGTAGGACGTGATGCTAAATAATAATAATAATAATAATACTAATAATAAAATTTAATCTTACACTAGGCAGGACTTTTTATGCTTAGTACAAAAATAAAAGTTTTAAATTTTTCCCGTTTAGTGTGATGTTTAGAATTGTTTGTCAAATAAAAATGTTCCAAGATTTTGTTCAAATCTAGTGGTTCCAATTAACAAGAGTGAGATCAAATGTTCATCTGTCAATGAGGTACGATATTTAGATATGACATACTTCAGCCTTGAAAATATTTTCTCGCCCCCCCCCCTAACCGAGCGTTTAATGAGCGACTCCGAGCAAAGACGAGTGTGGTGTCTACACACTCGCCCTCAGGATTACTCGGTTACGCTGGCTGAATGTGTAGAGGAGTGATGGGAACGGGAATTGCATTGTGTAGTGTGTATTGTGTGTGTGTGTGTTTTCTTCACGTATTCCTACCCATCCGAGCTACAAATATTTAATAGCAATAATAAAGTAGGAATGAGGAAGATAGAATTGAGAGAATTTGTACCTAAATTTGCATGTAAGAAGAGAAATAAACTATATAGAAAAAAAACACTCTCAGCACACTCGACCGGGATTTTAACCCAGACCTTCCAGTCAATGGCAAATGTATGTGATTAATTAATTAATTAATTTTAGCACCGCGTCTTACTACCCATTCGGGTTATACGCTTAAGTACTAATTACACTAATGGATTAGGAATTGGGAAGGTTGAATTAAGAGGAAGTGAACCCGCATTTGCGTGGAGGGAGAGTGGAAAACCATTTAGTAAAAACCAACCCCAGTTCACCCGACCGAGATTCGAACCTCGATCTCCCCGTCCTCGGTGATTTGGCTCAACACGACTGGCGCGTTAGCCAACTACGCCACCGAGGCAGGTTCAAATGTATGTAAATGAGCATGCCATCTAGTCCACGTGTTCACCGATGCGAGTCATTGTGATAATTATGTAGGCTTACAAAACACTTCAGTTTCTGCGAAACACAAAATAAACACAATTAAAATATTGCAATTTAGAAATATGAAGTTTTGATTTTTTTTAAACTTGGAATTTACACAATATTTTTCTATGTTTTACAAAAGCTAACGTTCAGCCAATAAAAAGCAAGGATCGAGAAAATATAATGATGGCATCTAGTGGCGGGTTTTTATTCTAAATTAAAAATATCACTACTATAATTCGATTATTTATTTGTTATTAATTATTAATTTGATTGATTGTCTAATGCTCCACAGCAATCACATCACTTGCATAATAGTGCTCAATATTAACATATTATAATTAGACTGAAGTTTATTTCCTCCAAATGGTTTTCCACTCTTCCCCCCCGTGCAAATGCTGGTACACTTTTACAAGAAACGATGGTTGGCAGTTTATATAGCTCTGGTGGACTATAAGAATCTATGATTAACTACTCAAAAAACTTTGTCAGTACGTTTCCAGCATTTAGAATTTGAAAAGTCAAGTTTTATCATTTTAAGATGAAAGTCAATTTGGATTTGATCTCACTTCCTGCCATACTTCGAATTCTTCGAGTCCCACATTCAAGTAAAAACTCTCTAATTTCATCTTTGTTAATTGTGTGACCATAATAATTTGGGATCCGCTTCAGTGTTTTAAGCCCTAAGGCATCATTCTCATATTAGACTACCTTGCTGATGAGGGAGAGATAGGGTGTCGAGTCCCGGTTGGGACAATTGAGGGTGGTTTTTACTAAGTGGTTTCCCAATTTCCTTCAACTCAATTGCGAGAAGATTACCTCTAAAATGTTTCCTTGCTCGTCCCTAACTCATTAGAGTAATTATCAAACGAGTATATGAGTATAACCTAAACAGGTAGTAAGACGTGGTGATAAAAAATAAAATAAACCATTTGATATTTTTAAGGCTAGTGCCACCCATTGTGGAATCTTGTGCTGTTTCTAGCCAATCATAGAGTGACACACAAATCACCATCTTGTTCCCTAAAGTCAAATAATTTTACAAACCAAACTAGCATTAGAGTGTATGAAGGACATATATTATATTGGTCACTTTTTTCATTCGTATGGATAACATTTCGAAAATAATGCCTCGGCAAGGGGGATAGTTTCTTTCACACAGACAAGTAGGCTCAATACATAGATATGTGTATGTGATAGTGTGTGTGCGTGTGTGTTTGATTATTATTACTATTATTATTAGCACCGCGTCTTACTACCCATTCGGGTTATACGCACTTACGCTAGTGTGTAATGGTAGGGTGATTGTGAGATGAAATGGAGGACCTACAGTTTAACGTGGAATCCGAACCACGGTGGAGGCCTGGCATTCCTCACATTCACAAGTTGTGATTAATACACGTCTTGTCAGAGGTGAAGGAAGGGTTTGGCAATCAGATAAATCTGTGCCG
>CABFWB010001572.1:76463-119975 GCA_902151455.1 Timema bartmani
GTCTCCTTTTGACATCTGGTGTAATTGATTCTAAGACAGTTTTTTTTTTAAATTAGGGACGGGGTGGTGGTGGGAAAGGGGAGGGGGGGGCGTGAAGGGATATGTGTGATAGGTTTTGTGCTGTATGGCGTTTGTAAAATATAAATAAGCGGAATTTTTGGTGATAAATGGCGACGAGATTTTTATATTTATACAAAGAGATGTAATTTGTCTCCTAAAAGCTGGAGTAATCTGTCCAAAAATAATAAATTATGAATGTATAGCAATTTAAAAATAAAATAAAAATACCAGATACCAAAATCAAACGGGCGGAGGACTTAAGGAAAACTTACAAACTAACTTAGCTCAGAATATTTCGTCGTAAAACTACAGATCCAGTTCTAGCTTCTAGATATTTATAAACTGAATAGTAGGTCATATAAACTAACTTCATTTAGGAAAGTAGTATAATACTACACCTACAGTTCTAGCTTCTTTATAATTACTAATTGGATAGCACGACTTACAGACTAACTTAACCTAGGACACTACGTCTAAGACTATACATCTTGTATTGGCTCCTAGACACTAATTGGATAGCAGGACTTACAAACTAACTTAACCTAGGACAGTACTTCTAAGACTATACATCCTGTATTGGCTCCTAGACACTTACTAATTGGAATAGCACGACTTACAAACTAACTTAACCTAGGACACTAAGTCTAAGACTATACATCGTGTATTGGCTCCTAGACACTTACTAATTGGATAGCACGACTTACAAACAAGCTTAGCATAGTACAGTATGTATAAAACCGCCCCCCAATACCACAATTCCAGCTACTGAATCAAGCTAATTTCTATTTTCATAACAGTACTTACAAACTAACTTAACCTATAAGAGCACGTCCAAAACTACACACCCAGCCCTAGTGTGTATCTATGCATTTTACAGCAGTACCCGTCCGTAAACAAAGATTAAGATACACCCGTCAGCCCCGCCTGGATTCTAACCAAGTTCCTCTGAATTGTGGTCTACCATCTTGACCACTTATCCGCGGGAACGGGGAATCCTTTCTCGAGCGATATCCGACACAACGAGCTCCAAGTCCCCCCTCGATCAAATATAGAGTTTTTATTTCTCTCAGCATCTCGGCGGGCAATAAAAACTCTTCAGAGAACGGGACAGGTTTCAAAGATAAACAAAACAAAATAACTTGGCGGTTAATTGCCTCTTAGTACATGTTTATCTAATTAAATTTATAGTTTATGAAAAGGGGTGGGGGATTGGGGAGTGACCCCTCTCTCACGACCACTAATAGCAATTGACACTGCGTTTTATTTTGCCTTCTTGGTTCACTTATCTCCGGCTGGGATCTTAAAAGCCTTCTATAGTAAGTGAAGTGATAAACTTTATGATATCATGATACCAGCCGGACCACACAGGGCCACTAGCTCCAACCAGGCTGTTATTATTACTATTATCACATGTGTTTTTATTTATATTTAAAAAAAAAAGAAGCTTAAAGCACAAGTACTCCGCATAGCGCTGGCCGAACAGTCTTAAGCGTTAGACTTACTTGGGTAACGTTGATTGGGGAGTCAAAGGTTCAAATCCTAATCTGTATACTTCTAACAATGTGTATTTCTGTGACAGCTTGTATTTTTGCAGCTCTCTGTATTTCTGTAATAAGCTCTATTTGTATTTATAATATATAGCTTGTACTGTGTAGTGTAGTAGTCTGTAGTTCTATAACACCTTGTATTTCTGTGTCAGCCCGCATCATGGATATTTGTATCTGTATGTATTTCTGTGATGACTTGCATTTAATTAATAGTATATTTCGGTAATACCTTGTACTATTTAATGGTATGATTCTGTAATACGAGTACCTTGCATTTCTGTGACAGCCTGGGTATTTGTAAATGTCTATATTTCTGTAATGACCTGTATTTTGGTTAATATTGGCAGTCTATTTCTTTAATAGCTTGTACTGTATAATACATAATAACAATTTCAAAAAGGTTCTGACATAATATCACTTCTAATATATTACAGAAAAGAATAATTTAATATAATTTGCAAATAAATTCTAGCTGACGACCAACACAATGGTTCAAAGGGATCCAATTGACAAACGTTTGCCGGGGGAGAAACCCCGGACATCTTTAAGGTCGGATTACGTAAACAAGGTAAATAAACACAACAGGAGAGCACTTGAAAGCACAAGATAAAAATACATGTTGACAAATAATTTTAATGTAACAATGCTGAGTAAATACAAAGTGTAACATCAGAACACAATCCAATATTTCCTAAAGCGGTCCATAGAGTTGAGCAGGATAATTAACAAGACAGGTAGTTGAATAATTAAAACTCTCCAAGAGAAAATTAGACGTGAAGCGCCAATGATTTTTCACGAGAGGTTAGGCTCATGCTTAACTAGTGTCAAACCAGTCCTATTCCATGGCTTACAAATCTTTGTGGCCTGACTAATGAACACAATCATAAATAACGAACGGGTTCTTAGGAAACTGGACACTCTTTCAGCAGAAAATCCATACCGCATTAAAAAGATAAAGACCAAAGCCTAAATAGGCGCGTTAAGGCTCTTATTAATAAAATAGGTAAAAACCAACAGAATAGGCATTTATAGGCATTATGAAACTAACACATTTTACTCTTCATAACTAGATGACCTGCCGGTCGAGGGGTGAGGTGTCGGACTTCTGTGCTGGGGGTCTGGGGCTCAATCCTCGGTCCTGGCACAGATTTATCTGATTGCCAAACCCTTCCTTCACCTCATGACAAGACGTGTATTAATCACAACTTGTGAATGTGTGGAATTCCAGGCTTCCGCCGTGGTTCGGATCCCACGTTAAACTGTAGGTCCTCCATTTCATCCCACAATCAACCAATCATTACACATTAGCGTAAGTGCGTATAACGTGAACGGGTAGTAAGACGCAGTGCAAATAATAATAATAATAATAATAATAATAATAATAATAATAATACTCTTCATAACATTAAATGGGTATTTATTTCCACTGTCTATGTTTTACTATCAAGGAAAAGAAAAGGCAAATAGGCAAAATCTGGTCAAAAAATTTCATAAACTTTTTTTTATAATTTACTTAAACATAAGAATGTGGCGGCAACAAGCTAACTCGCATTTTCTTATATTGTTTAAACCGTAAATAAGGTAAGATTAATTTTTTGAGTTCCTTCCTCCCCTCCCTGAGAAGGTTCATATTAATTAAATCGAACAATAAAACACATTTATACAACCAAACCCAAATTTTCTTTTATTTAAAGAACAACTATAAAGGATTTAAGCGCAGCTCGATATCCTTTACAGTATTTAATATCTAACATTAAATAAACTTTGTCTAAAAACTCGCATTCTTCCAGACACAAAAACTAAAGCGCATAATATTGGGGAAATAAAAGTCTTAAAAAGTAATATTGGTATTTCTAAATTGAGATGTTTAAAAAAAATACTGGGGTGGAATACGCGATGTTTAATTAATATTCAAAACAAGTCTTGTGGAAGAAACAATTTCACTAAATCAATTATTTTAATTATTATAAAAGGTTGGTTGAATAAACGATATTGTGAATTTTAGATTAAAAAATTATAGACAAACATGTGTTCTGTGTTGATTTTTCTAGCATGATATGAGAGTATTTGGGACCTACTGAAACTGATAGCCATTAACTCTGAACCCACATATTTCACCTGCTAATGGATTCTCCAACTGGTGTTCAAATAAGAATGCCTTGGATATTTATTATTTTTGTATACATCACTTCTTACCGGGCTATCTGTATATCTATTGGGAGGTTAAGAAGCTATTATATTGATAAACTGAACCCCGAATTCTCACGGAGGAAGAATGGGGAACCGTTTGGGAAAAAATTCGCCAGTAAACCCGGTTGGGATTTGAGCCCCAAACCTCACCGTTCCCGGCAAATCAAACAATATCAACGCATTCATTCACGTGCCCACCAATGAGGGTATTATTATAGTCATTTTATAGATGTAAAATTCTTATTTGAAGATAGAATTGTTCTGAAACCTCAATATCTGCCGCCAACTCGAAGGGAAATATTCTTACACTCTGTGTAGTTTCTCGTGAGAAAGGAAGTTCTGAAACTTCAATATCACTAAAACAATTCTCAAAGTATCTTAGAATATTCTGGTGACCTTGTTGAAATATTATTAATTATTTGTTTGAGAAAGATTGTATCTATGTCCAAAACTACGATATTTTTTAGTAAAATTACATTCGAAAATAATTATTTTTTCACAATAATCCCTTCCAGATCCCTCAATGTATCCTTTAAACGCCACTGATAGGCCTTTTAATGTAAACCACCTTGTTAACAATGGTATCCAACTAGAGTAGGGTAATATTCAACTATCTGGTTTGATCACGTACTGATTAAACTTTATTAAGAATCTTAAAATATCATCATGCTTACCACAGTCAAAAGCGAAAATAAAAAACAAATAAATTATATTCCAAACACACAATTTATTTTATGCCATTTTATTACCAAGTGTAGTTTACTAAAATGAATATGAAGGCTACCTCAACATTACATTGGTGATTTAAAAAAAAATTATTGGCATACAATTTAATTTAATTTTTAAGTAATGCTACAAGCATTTGTTCTTGGAATATCTTTAAAAAATACATTTGATTGAGTCGAACAGCAGGTTAAACTAATTGATTCATAATCTGAGTAGTTTAGTAGTACGAACATTAATTATGTTGTATAAACACGGCATTCAAACAAGTTAATATTTAGTTCAACACCATGGTTATATACGATTTAATCTAAGGGATAGGGATGAGAAAAGCAACTTAAAGCAAATGCACGAGTATTAGCATAGAAAGAGAATAGAAAACCATTGAAATTGGGAAAATCACCCCAAATACACGCGGAAGAAGATTAGAATCTTGATTTACACATAATTGACAATCCAGTACATCGTAAACTTGACGCCTTGGACCACCTAGCCACTGGTGCAGGTAAGGTAGATTAAGCTAGATTATCTTTGGTAAAACTAAATGTATCCTGCGATTTTAACTGACCAAGGAGATGCAGTCAGATGCGTTACAGGCGTCCCTAAATTCCACGTTATTTAAGTGGTTTGTTATTTCAAATTGTGGTTCATGCCAAAATAAAGAAGTACTGTACCTCTGATTTATAAACTTGTTTATTTAGGATTTAATACTTTATATTTTAGGGTTTATAATTTAAAAAAAATCATATGAAAAGGTGAAATTAGGTCATTTTCAATTACGTTTCCCGCTAAATGTCTAAGATCTTAGATCAAAGTAAATTGTTAGAAACACAGATCTAGCCTCAAACAATTAATATAGCTATTGCTTTTAACAGGGTCATATCATAATATTCTATTCCCAAAGAATTACCACAGTATGAGGATATTCTATCAGGCAGCGCCATTCAAGGTCTTTACTAAAATTTAAAATTTTAGTCCAGTCGAGGCTGGTGTCGATACTTTCTAACATGAACAATTAGGTTAAAGGCAGCATAACTGACCCGAATCGATAAGTTTGAGATTCGATTCACAACCAGGAGCACTTTTTTTTATTACTTACTGGTTTTACGTCACTGAAAACCTACTTATAATTGACCCTAGCCAATTTGTTGTCTTGGGTTTGCCAGTTTAAGTCCCTTATAGCTATTCTCCCTCCACATCCTGTTATCTTATATTAATTTAAGTCACTGTTAGTCATTATTTACACTTCTCTCCATCCTAATATTATTTTCTTGGATTTGATCATTTAAGTCACTTCACGGCCGTGTGTTGTACGTGAATACGTTTATGTAACGGGTTATATTTTTTAAATAAACTAATGTTTTATATACAATCGATAGATTTTGACGACAGCTGACGATTAAAACCCAAACGAACATCGTAGCTTCTCCGAGTCAAAAGTTATACTAATTGCAAATCTCGATACGCAGCAAAATAACCTCAAAATGGCGGCGCTTCCCCCTCCAACACGCGTGATGCGTCACTGTTCTCGCTTATCGTAATGAATTCTTTGATCCTTTAGCTATCCAGTGGTATAATTTAATTTTGGATGTAGAGGAAAGATTCGAAACTACAACACCAAACTGTATCCCCCGATTTTGTTATCATTAGGTTTTTTGGATTACCCCCGTATGGTAGCAAATTTAAAGACGTATTCACGTCAAAACTGCCCCAATTCATCCTTATCCTGTTCACTTAGGGTGCGACCATACTTACAGCCTGGTCGTTGCGTTATGTCAGCCAGAACGTCAAAAAACGTAATGTTATTAATATGAAAGGCCCAAAGTCGATCCCAAGTCATTGTCGCTAAGCTGTGGTCACTTGGCCACCCACAAATATAACAAGGCATTGCGTTCTGGCATCCTGGTCGCCACGGCAACAACAACTGTGTGGCCATATTGCGTGACTTAGTCACCGTTTTTTCCTATTATTAGTTCAGTAATGGCTTCGGTGGCCTATTAATGCCTTGCAGTGGAAATTTTGTGCTTATGTTATAAGAATAAAGAAGATTACAGTTTTCTGTGCACCCTTCGATCAAAAGTAACGTTTTTCATGTGTCCAATTTCACACATTACTTCAAATGAAGAAAATTCACCCAGACATATTTAATGATAATTCCGTTTTGCAAGTTCTTCTTTTGACGAAATATGTACTTTTGTTATAGAATACTTTACAAAGATTGATACAAAATTTGCAGAGCGATTATCACCAGCTCTGATGGGCACAAAGTCTAAATGCCAATCTCATTTTGTACCTCTACGCAAATGCGTGTACGTTTTCTCTAAAGTCTACCTTAATCTCTACCCCATTAGCTTGGTTAATTTATAATTATTATATACGTGTAATCCAAACTGCGTCGTAAAAGAGTTCTCCAAGAGTAAGAATTGTTGTTACATTTGGATGAACCTTTTTTAAACGCTATTTTTTTTTCATCACAGAGCCTTACATCATGTAAAGATTATACGCAGGTATAACTACTCTAATGGGATAGGGATAAGAAAGGGCGCATTTTAGAGGTAGTATATTCACATCTGCTTGGAAGGAGAGTGGGAAAACATCCAGGGAAAACCATCCTCAATAACCCCGACCAGGATTCTAACCTCGTTCTCCCCGTCACCATCAGGAGGCCAGTCTAGCACAATAGTGATGCCTTAGATCATTCGGCCACTGAAGCTGTTCTTAAACGCTATTAAATTAAAATAAACATGTTATGTTTACAACTAACTTATTGAATATAGTTTATTTTTTTAGTGAATACCAGTTATCATAAACCAGTCGCAAGAAATAGTCTTGGTTTATAAATATTTAAAATGTCTGCATCTGTGCTTTCCAGTGTAAAAGCGGATCCGTTGGATTGTGCTGAAGAAAATTTGGACTACATCATTTTTTCATCCTTAATATACAAATTTGAGACAAAGTCACCTACATCGTAATATAGTGACAGCTCCACACTGATTGATTTGTAAGGTTGGGTGACGTATGGCCACGTGTGTATGGAATACTTGTAAGCGTCTTTGCAGCCGCGACCAAAAGTCGCTCACTTTTGCGACCAAGTCGCTGTCGCCTAGCATGCCCTCTTGCCACTTGTTTATAAAACAAGAATTTGCGCATTGGCATCCGGGTCGCAAGAAGTATGGCCATGACCTATTAACTAGTTTATTTCGTTAAGAGCCACTACTGACACCTGCCTCATATGAGCGTTTCCTTGTCGCGCGTATCTACTAACGCACGCCAGGTTTACCCCTTGTTTTGATTATCGAGTCTTTTCACACGAACGATTCATACCACGTGNGGTGAGTGTATGCCGAATGCGGTATGGAAACGAATCGTAAGGGAACATGAGCTGCCCAGTAGCCAAATTTCACTCAGCCAGCAATGCTTGAAGTGGCAGCATTGTCAGCCAATGTTTTGTTTATGGTTCAGTGTTTTTAGTTGTGACTTTCGTGGCTGCTAGACTGTCACAGTTTTATGATTCAATTTATCATATTATGTTGTGCAACCAATGTCTTAATTAAGGCTTTATTAAATTTTGAAGGCATACATTCAGTGAATGTTACACAACATTTTTTTTGTTTTCTTATCGAAAGCTCTGACTGTTGAAATGAGGACATTGAGGTTAGTGTAAATATTTGACTTCTTAAATACACACTAATTTTTCTAGCAAGTATTCATACTAGTTTGAATTGAACTGATGTATTTTATTTCATTGTTTACTAAAATAGGCTTTCATGGAAGCAATTTAGGCTCAAAGCAACAATGAATGAAGAGGAGTAATAGGGCTGTGTTACACTGTTACAAATCTTATAATTTTTCATTTGATTAAGTAAACTAAATTAAACAAAAAAAAAGTTTTTTTTTCACCTTTTAACATTTTCAAATTTGGGATACATTTTTAAATTCGTTATTTGGTGTTCAATTTGCATGAAATTTTCTATAACCGTTTTGTTATTTCGTAAAATGTCAGGGGAATCCCCTTCCTTCGCACGAGCTAAATTACAATATGTTTTGAATAGTTTATTGACGTACCAGTATTAACATTTTAGGACAGTTTCCATGAGGTTATGAAGCAGGACATTGGTAGACAGGTATCAAAATACAGTAGAAATATCAATAAATTCCATTTTTTATTGCTTTATTTTAAAGCTGAAAATGTTTTTAAATAAACCTGGCCAAATTACTAAGTTTTTGATAAGGTGACGCGCGAGTTCTAAATCTAAGAAAGCTTAGCTAAATATTGCTTCCAACTATGTTATAATAAAGCAGCGGTTTCCAGCCTGGGGGTCACAGCGTGTTTTGGGTGGGGTCACAATATAGAGGTTTTAGCTCTATATTTACTTTTTCAAGAATTTTAATGAGTATAGGAAGATGAGAAATTCTAATAGAAATGTAAGTTGTTAAAGTGCTAAAAACTACCAAGTTACTGCTTAGGTTCCTTTTGGCTATTCCATTCTGATAGCTTCTTTCTGACTTGTTTACTGTGGCAGCCTTGTAATGCTGCTAGCATAACAAAAAATCATCCCCCACCCCTGGGTTTGTTGATAAGAGAGAATCAACAAACCCAGGTGTGGGGGATGATTTTTTGTTATGCTAGCAGCATTACAAGCCTGCCACAGTAATATATATATATATAAAAGCAATTTATATATATAAGCAATATATATATATAAGCAATTTATATATATATAAGCAATTTATATATATATAAGCAATTTATATATATATAAGCAATTTATATATATATACATATAAGCAATTTATAATAATTAAAACAAGCATTAGTGGACATGCAGGTTTAATGTCACGCTCTTTTGGTTTGGTTTGTTGGTGAAGGTGAAGTAAGGATTTTAATTCTGGCCAGGGATAGTTTATCCTAATATCTCTACATGGAAATAAGGGTACATTTCCTTTAAATTTGACCTATCCCACTGTTGTAATTAAATGTAGACAGGCTGGGCTGGTAGTAAGACACAGTGAAACAAAAACTTTAAAACTAGGATTTGAAAGCTTTTAAGTTATCAACGGGTCGCGATGGTGGCAAAGAGAAAAGTTCTGATCATAAACTACAAAATGTTGGAAACCGCTGTAGTAAAGTCAGTTACATTTTTTAATCTAAAAATATACGATCTGAACGATATAGCTGCAAATTTAAATAAGTATATTTAGCTCGATTAGATATTTAGCTCAGATGCAGGTAAACTGAAATAAATAATAATTCAAGTTATTTCCTTATGCACTGAAAAAGCCTTGTCGCTTGAAAAATCCAGGATCAACAAATAAATTTAAAAATACAGTTGCCTAAAAGCTCGGTTCAAGGCTTTATTATCGCCCCAAATTTTAAATTTTCCTGTGAGCCTCCTGACCNGACCGTGTGAAAGGACCCACTTGGACCAATGTATCTTGACCAATCTCGCGTTGACCGTGTGAAAGGACCCACTTGGACCAATGTATCTTGACCAATCTCGCGTTGACCGTGTGAAAGGACCCACTTGGACCAATGTATCTTGACCAATCTCGCGTTGACCGTGTGAAAGGACCCACTTGGACCAATGTATCTTGACCAATCTCGCGTTGACCGTGTGAAAGGACCCACTTGGACCAATGTATCTTGACCAATCTCGCGTTGACCGTGTGAAAGGACCCACTTGGACCAATGTATCTTGACCAATCTCGCGTTGACCGTGTGAAAGGACCCACTTGGACCAATGTATCTTGACCAATCTCGCGTTGACCGTGTGAAAGGACCCACTTGGACCAATGTATCTTGACCAATCTCGCGTTGACCGTGTGAAAGGACCCACTTGGACCAATGTATCTTGACCAATCTCGCGTTGACCGTGTGAAAGGACCCACTTGGACCAATGTATCTTGACCAATCTCGCGTTGACCGTGTGAAAGGACCCACTTGGACCAATGTATCTTGACCAATCTCGCGTTGACCGTGTGAAAGGACCCACTTGGACCAATGTATCTTGACCAATCTCGCGTTGACCGTGTGAAAGGACCCACTTGGACCAATGTATCTTGACCAATCTCGCGTTGACCGTGTGAAAGGACCCACTTGGACCAATGTATCTTGACCAATCTCGCGTTGACCGTGTGAAAGGACCCACTTGGACCAATGTATCTTGACCAATCTCGCGTTGACCGTGTGAAAGGACCCACTTGGACCAATGTATCTTGACCAATCTCGCGTTGACCGTGTGAAAGGACCCACTTGGACCAATGTATCTTGACCAATCTCGCGTTGACCGTGTGAAAGGACCCACTTGGACCAATGTATCTTGACCAATCTCGCGTTGACCGTGTGAAAGGACCCACTTGGACCAATGTATCTTGACCAATCTCGCGTTGACCGTGTGAAAGGACCCACTTGGACCAATGTATCTTGACCAATCTCGCGTTGACCGTGTGAAAGGACCCACTTGGACCAATGTATCTTGACCAATCTCGCGTTGACCGTGTGAAAGGACCCACTTGGACCAATGTATCTTGACCAAACACGCTGTGGACCTGACGTGACGGTAGGAGACACGCGCGACAAGGAAACGCTCGTGTGAAACGGCACTATTATCCTGAAAAACCGCTCTATTTGAAATTAGCCCATCACAGAAACTGCAACAAGGAACAGCCAGAGTATTGCATATTTGTTGTGGTTCTTCTATGTTCCACATCGGGAGTTAAAGGAAATAATAATAATAATAATAATAATAATAATAATAATAATAATAATAATAATAGCGCAACCGTTTCCTTCACTATCATTGATGCTTTTATTTCAATTCATATGTGTGTTCATTTATCGTAATTTAAGCATCGAGATTCAGTGAACATAACAATCTTTTACTTTGAAATGGATCTCTTTCTACAGGGCTAAGCTCTTTACGAAAAGGAGTAGCCCTATGTAGACGTTGCTGTAATAAGAAATACCCTCCATATTCCAACTAATGTTTTTTTTTATTGTATGCCTGATGCGGGCAGATTTTTCAGTCCTCTAAAATACCTATACTGTTTAATTCCAACACTATCCTGATACATTTGGATCCAATTTCAGGAGTAATATATCAGTGGATGAATACATACGCGAACAAAACTTGTGCAGCAGTCTATTAACGCCAAAAGGCATCCACTCGCGTCACTAATTTATTGGACGTCGAGGACCGGCCAAACTTTTCTCACTCGTTCACGGCTGTAATTTATACCAATAAAGCTGTTAATATTTGAAAGGTAAGGGCAAAGAACCAACTAGGTCACATTTTCATGTTTAAAAACAAGCAACGGTCATTTTGTCGACCATAGTAGAACTACACGTACAATATCAACCTTTGTCACAGTATATTAACTATGAAAAATTGAACGTAGTGAGAAATAATATATCAAGTTTAAATGGAGAATTATATATTTAATTTCCAACCACAACATAATACGTCTTCATTTGAATTATATGTGACTTGATTTTCTCTTTTCCTGCACTTTTAATTTTGGCCGACAGCGATGACAGCACAACAAACGGAGGTCTGTATCGTTATAAAGTGCTGACAAAAACAATTATACCAACCTCCTTGGAGCAAAATCAAATATTCATTTTAAACGAGGATATCTATTTTCCTTTGATCTGAACCTTCAGGCATTCACTTGTTCATAGAATTTTGTAATTTATTTTTTATGTATTTTATATTCGGTAGATAATAACTAACATTTGTCATGAAATCTGTTTCTATAATTAAAAAAATACTACAAACAGACCAAAAAAGGAAGCTAATATATTTTATAGTTCAACAAACATTTCGTTTAATGTGGTTGAGTTATTTCATATAGAAAATCTGAGTGCCTATTGCATCTTGTTGTCTCAAAACGATCCACCATTGTTAGATAGTCACCTGATTGGCTGAGCTTGTAACGTCACTCAGTACACACTCCAGCGAATTATATACTCAAAGCCATATAGAAGACAAACTAAGATGTTAAAAATCAGGTCCCATCCTGGAACCTTATGTAATAAATAAGACTTTAAAATCCACATCAATGTCCAGTTAAAATAATTGTTCTACTTATTAAACAAAAAATATGTTTGGCTATTTTCGCATTAAAATAGGCCTATAACTGATGTGTACTGGTTTGAAGTTTATTACAATTTAAGTTTACAATACAATATTTTACCATTTTAATATCAATGTTACAAATAATTATTTATAAGTTAACAATCAAAATATCTTATCTCCTTGAGCGGTGGTCTAGGTGGAAATCTTACAAATTTAATTTGACAATTTGATTTAATGGCGGACGGTGATAGCACATTGAAATAGATACAATACAAGCCTATTGGGTATTTAAGACATTTTATTGTAATAGAGGCTAATAAGGAAAAAGTAAATATGCATTTTTTATACTTTCAGACAGTAATATATTAAACAATTCAATAATGTTATAGTGGCCAATTTTATAGGAATTATTGGTTTGTTTGTAGCATATTGCTGGGTTTTTTTTAAAAAAAAATTAAGTTGATATATATATATATATACTAGGCGATGTAGGCAATAAGATAATCAAGTTCCTCCAAGTGGCGCTACCTTTCTATTCTATTTATATAGTGTAAAATCATCAATAATTGGGCAGTGTAGATTCACAACAATGGTTTTGAAAACAGTTTCATTTTATATTGTTTCCCCCAAGTGTTACATCTATACTTATCGTGAGGGTTGATACAAACGATGATTTGTCGTATTATTATAACTCAGGCCTACGATATATTTCCTCTATGTACTAAAGTTTGCCATTACCGTTGGAAATCATAGATCAATTTCATGTAATCCCTCTCATGCATGTTATATATTATAAAATACAAAACTCATCATCTGTTCCATTTCAAAATGTTTTCTAGGCTTACTAAATTATTGTATCAAGTAAGTTTTAGGATAATCATTTAATTAAATAACTACTAGTAATTCATAAATGACATACCAATTACTAAAAATGTTATCTCTTGTGTTATTGAGATAATCAGATCAAGTAGCAACTTGGACACCACTAAAAGGTTCTAAGAAAAATTCTTCACAATTTCATAACATCACTTACTAGCTGTGGATTTAACAAACGTTTGATTTTATTATTTTTGAATTTCCACTGTAGATGTTGTGGATCGTTAATTTATAGCGCTTTATTTTTAATCCTCATTGTTGTTCTGTGTTTCGTTATGTACTGTATTAAGCTATTTTAACTTTTTGTAAGCATCGTTCGTATTAATAATTTAAAAATGACAAATACTAAAAACAAAAAATCAAAATTTGAACTAAGAAGATGATTCGAACGCTATAGATAAATATGCATACGTAGTTACCAGAGCTGCCAACATGCATATGTTAAACTATTTTTGTGTTTCATCTTGTTCAGATTTGGATTTATTTTATGTTGAGCAAAAGAAACTCTTTCTTTAAAAAATCGCCTTTCTCTACCTCTTAAGCTGTTAATAACCCTTGTTTATTTTTATAGTACGTTTTCACACAAGGATTATTACGGATTTAAAACCTACAGAAGTATGGATAAAATTAGGGTTGTTAAAATTACATTTATCGATATTAGATATAGGATATAAATATCGCAATGTGGTAGGCCCCTTCGAGTTTCGAGATATGCTGCGTGCGCTCTTTTGATAGAACTGTAAACTACTTTATATATTCAATCCAGCTTCGATAGCTCACTTAATAAAATAACATTATTAATCAAGTGTTGGCTCTACAAAATTAATTTTATAAGTATCAGTAGCAATTGCCTGAGGTAAATTTTGTGCCCGGGTGGATTGCTTTTTGGCGCTCCCAGATATAACGATTAACGGGAGATAATAGTTTAATATGAAGATAATCCCCCAAACTAACCACACTAAACCTAACATAGCCTGGGCATGATAGGAAAAAAAGAAAAAAAAACCAGATGGGGACCATTCCAAATAGGTTCTAAGGGCCATCCAATTTAAAATTATTGTTGTCATAAAAATTTTTAAATCAAGCAAAGAACATTCTAAATAGCTTCAAGGGCATTCCGAATTTTTAAAAAACTGGGTGAGCACCACTGCAAATAAATTCTAGGGAATTTAATTTATAAAAAAAATTTGGTGAAAACTTGCCAAAGGAGGACAACTCCAAATATCCTACAGAAGTATCAAAATTTCAAAATAGCTATTTTTGGGGGAGCACTATATTAAATAGCTGTTAAAAGAGTATGATTTTCAAAAATTCTCCAAACTAGGACCACTTCAAATATCTTCTAGGAGCATCAAATTTTCTAACTTCAACCAGAGGAGAGGAGAGAAGAGTAGGCCCTACCAAAAAACCAGAAAAAACTTTCCTCTCACACAAATAAAATCCCACCACTATTGTATAGATTAACAATATTCTTAATTTTTAAGGTTCAATAGTGAGTCTTAACATCATCTCATAAACTTATGGTTTAGAACAAATTAATATGAAGGGGAAACTCCATAAATGGTTATCATAGAGTACTACAAACATTTCACTATGAGATTGTACGAAAATGGTTAGGATTACAAAGAAAACTATTAGAACATGTTTTGTAGACAAGGTTTTCTTTAATGTTGCTACAATTAACAGTTTAAGAAATAATTGCTAAAGACCGTTTTAAGGCCCCATTTTTTCAAGGAAAAACAATACCACTATGTCAAATTTTATGTTAGTATCAAAAAGTGAATGAATGTTATGCTCAGTAACTCAACTATCACGCCCAGGTTACGTTAGGTTTGGAGTTGTGAGATTTGGGAATTATTTTCATATAATATAATAATATAGTTTCCAAGTTATGTTAGATCAGGTTGGTGCTCTGTTTGGCGCCCCAGGCGGCTGCCCGATTTAACAGGCCCTTAAGCCACCTCTGGACATAAGGATGTAGGGATAAGACTAGTTTAGATGAAACACACCTGAATTAGCACTGAAAAAGGATGAAACCAGTGAAATTCATATGTAAGAAACAAAAATTTGTATGGCCCAGTGGTATTCAACTTGGGGTACGCGAAGCGGGGTCGGGAGGGTCTGGACTCCCTGCCCCTGGAATTTGATGGCCCCACCCTTCCATATAAACATATCAAAGCTTTTATTGGCTAAAGAAAGACGGCCATGGCTACCGGTATAGTACAATTTTCTAGCTGATCTTCACTCAGCCTTGAAAAATTAACTTTCCACGCCCTTGGTTCTGATATAAAATAGGACTATACCTTTAGAGAATAAAAGTTAATGTGTGTGTGTGTGTGTGTGTGTGTGTATATATATATATATATATATNCTTGCAATATGAACTGACAACTTTGGGGGTACAAAGACGGAAATAAATTATATCTGGAAGTACACACACAAACAAAAAGGGTTAACTACAACTGTTCTAGTCAGTATTTAAATCTTGAATTTCCAGTCTCATCCAGTGAAATGTGAATCTAACACAACACCTTACATAGCTCGGCTTCTTTGGTATTTGATCCATAGGCAAGGCTGATATTTTATAAATTCAATATTTTTAAGTACCTAGTGGGTGAATATGAGTCTCTACTAGCAGGACACACAAATAAGACTGATTAATATGAAATATGTTCACCTTGAAAACATATTTTAATTTATTCT
This sequence comes from Timema bartmani, assembly GCA_902151455.1. Taxonomy (NCBI): domain Eukaryota; kingdom Metazoa; phylum Arthropoda; class Insecta; order Phasmatodea; family Timematidae; genus Timema; species Timema bartmani. The sequence goes on from CABFWB010001572.1 coordinate 92,641, forward strand.
TTTCTTTGTTTAAGGTAGTTACATTGCATGGTTCACTCAGCCTCCTGAAGAGTTACGATAGAACAAAACCTAAGTTTCTAGAATCTAGATCAAAATTTAAATGACTGCATGAGAGTGACCCTTACCAAATACACTCCAAACTAATGAGGATGATAAAATATGATGTGTCAAGTATCTTTGAGTAAACTATTTTCAGAGCTGAAAAATAAACATTTTGTGAATTTTTTTTTGAAGGGAATTGAATTTCGAATTTTTTGTATTGTTGTTTTGTACACTTTTATATTTCATTACCACTTAAATGGTAGCCTGGTAATTTTCTTTAGTAAAGTAAAAAGTTTTACTCGCACTTACATGTACACTTATGTAGTTTAGTTATTTAGGTAGGGTTTATTAAACTTTGTTTTTAAATATTCCCGTTACAACATTTTATATTTCATGTTGCCTCCGGGCAAACAAAATTTTGCCGAAGTTGCCCTCAGTCCAGTCAAGGTTGGGCAGGCCTGATATATAGCAAATAACAGCATATAAAAAATGTAGAAATAATCAACTACTCATTCTGTATTTTTGCCGTTTTTCTTAGTTGCCAATACTTTCAGCGGGTGACCTGGTGGTCTAGGGGTAAGGTGTAAGACTTCGGTGCTGGGGGTCCGGGGTTCAATCCTTGGTCCCGGCACAGATTTATCTGATTGCCAAACCCTTCCTTCACCTCTGACAAGATGTGTATTAATCACAACTTGTGAATGAGAGGAATGCCAGGCCTCCACCGTGGTTCGGATTCCACGTTAAACTGTAGGTCCTCCATTTCATCTCACAATCACCCTACCATTACACATTAGTGTAAGTGCGTGTAACCCAAACAGGTAGTAAGACGCGGTGCTAATAATAATAATAATAATAATAATAATAAAAATAAATAATAATAAATAATAATAATAAATAATAATAATAATACTTTCAGTGAGAGCTAAGAATTAATGTATCGAGAATCGTAATAGAAAGATCGATTATAGATTTTTTCAATAACATTATGAATCAAGAGTATTGAGGTATCAAATAATCAAGTTTGACATACCTAAAAGATATATATATACAAGATGAGCACAAATGATCTTTAAACTTTCAAAAAATCATAAAATGGAACAGTTCACTCGATTAACTTGAAACCTTTTCCAGTCAATAGAGAAACTTTGGAAGTTTTTTTTTACAAATGATCCGCATTCATTTGTTGCAGGACGCCACCACCTGGTAAATCCCCATGTCACCATCGAGCATGTGAGAGATTCCCCCAAAGTGAATGTGTTCTGTGCCATTTCACGAGAGGTTTACAGACCCTTCTTTTTCATTGAAAAAACCGTCACAAGTCATTTCTACCTCAACATGCTTAACTTGTGGCTCCTGCCGCGATTGGAAAAAGATTCAAACTAATTAATTTTCCAAAAAGATGGGGCACCGCCTCACTTTCACTTGAAGAACACCTGAACAAACATCTCCCTGGAAGATGACTCGGTCGCGCACATGCAGACGATGTGGTGTGGGGCAGATGGCCACCGTGATCACAGGACTTAACCTCATGCGATTTCTTTTTGTGGGGTTAGGTGAAAGACACAGTGTTTGTCCCACCTCTGCCAAGATATTTGCCAGAGCTGAGGCAACGAATCACAGCTGCTGTTGAGTCCACCACCACCAACACACTGCACAAAGTGTGGGAAGAGTTTTACTACCGCCTCAATGACTGCCATGTATCTCGAGGAGCACATATAAAGTCACTTTAAACTGTGAGAAAAAGTTTTAAAGTTTCTGTATCGACTGGAAAAGGCTTCAAGTTAATCGAGCGCACCGTTCTGTTTTTATGATTTTTCGAAAGTCTAAAGATCATTATTGTGCTAACCCTGTGTGTGTGTGTATTTATATATATGGAGAGTTGAAATTTTAATGGTCATTTTTTAAAGTGTAGTTTTTAAAGCTAACAATGTGAATGTGTGCAGTTTCTTTTGGCTAGATAAACAGATACCTTTCCACCTAATGCACCTGGAGAATCAGGCTTGCAGGGAGCTCTATATTTTCCTCAAACGCTGCAATGCGGGGTACTTTTATGCTTGACCCCTGCACGAGTAGGCCTGCAGGGATCTGTTCTCGACCACTGGTGGTAGTAGTAGTCTGCCAGTACTGTATTATATATCTTCATAAAAATCCCATTGTTTACATCGTTAAGTGTGACCCTTTATGAGTGTTTATGACTCAACCCACCCAAAAATTAGCAACACTCTCCACTTCGCCACTGGAAACAATTAACAACCCGGGGTTTGATATTGTCCCTGCCATAAATACTTGTGACCATCCGCAAGATCAGGAGTGAGAAAACATGCCTAACATAGTTTAAAAAATACAGCCTTGTTTGATTGGTAGTGCCATCATTTTAAATTTATTAAGGAAATGTACAAAATTATTTGGTTTTAAATATATGTCTAGAAACATAAAAACTTCTATGAATTAACAACTGAAACGCATAACATGAGGATATGCAATTTTTTTTTTTTTTACCATCTATAAAAATGCTTTGTACACACATTCAATTCATACCTTAGGAAATTTTCCCACAAAAAACAGGTTGATATACAAAAAATAAAGGATAGATATAAGTTTCATTACTCTTAAGTCACTAGTCTGAAGGAGACAGAGAACACGCCAACATAAAACAAGTGTTCGAGTTCTAGGAGCAGATATAATTGAGGGTCACAGTTTGGAGTTTATTGTAGGCATTGAGGGTTGTTTAGGGATGTGTGTTACCTCAGAATCTTCAACTTCACTGCAAAAAAATTCTTGGATTCAATAATTATATCATCTATATAGCTTTGCCAAAAATATATTTTTTTGACATTTAAGAAATACATTTATTTTCAAATGTTTATCATTATTTCACTATTTTTACATGTAAAAAATCAGCAGAAATTGAATTAGATACTACTATGATAATTGTTTGATTTATAGGAAAATAAAAATTTAATTCTTCTTAAAATCTAGCAAGTGATATTTGCACTCCTACTTGAATGTATAATGTTTTATCAAACCTTTTAAACCAAATTTTCTGTGGTCTGGTCTCACGTGAATAACAACTACAATAGAAAAGTGCTATTCATTGAAGTAAAACACCAACAAGCTAACTATTTGAAATCTTGGCATACCTCCAAATTTCTATTGAATAGTTAATCGAAGAGCACTCCTGCCCATACCAATATCAGTCTATCTCAGCATTGTTTCAGGGATGTAGATGTTAAAACCAAGATTGAAATTCTCACCGATTCCAATTTTTGACAAATAATTAAGCGTTTTATCCTTCAAACCAACAATTTAAAGGCAAGCAAGCTGTTTATATTGTTTAATTTTCACAATGGTTTTAATAAGATTTAGAGAGGTCACAATACCTGTTTTTCTCGATTCCGATTTTTAAGTTCAACCTCGATTCTTCGATTCTCGATTCCGATTCTTGAACATTTCCTTTTTCATTATTTTTCTAAGTATTATTGCATAGAAAATCTAACGTGCCTGATACCCTACTACCCTCTCAATGCGAAACTTGGACTTGACCATTATAACACATGATCTCTTGAAACTTTACACAATCTTATATATATTTACTAAACACACTAAAAGTCTTCAAAACAAAAAATTCAAATACACTCCAAATTAATTCAATAAATTGCAGATTTTATAACGGAAGAAGAACACATTTCACACGTTACAAAAATTTCAAGTTGTTCACCATATCTGATCCTATGCATGTTGGCTCGCCAAAAATTAGTGAAGAAGTTTTGGCAACGATATATCGATAACATATTGAATTAAAATTAATATAATGTTTTATTGCTCCATTTTTATTTAACTACGTCAATTTTTGTTAAACTTGTCTTATTCAAAGAACTAAATAAAACATTAAAAATTGAAAAGCGACAAAGAATATAATTATAGGAGAGTGGCCATTTTAATTTGATAAGAATATTGTAGTGTTCGATATACATGTTGTGATATATCAATTAATGATAGATATATAGATATATTATGGAAAAATGCCATCCCTAGTCTATGTATTAGGGCCTATATATCAATTGTTTTGTTTAGAATCGATCCATATATTCTGATAGTCTCACTTAACTTTTACTTTTAAAAAAAAAGTGTGTCAAAGTTGTTAAGTTTTTACCTCTTGATACTGTCATAATGTCAGGTTGTATTATATTCGAGACCATTTATTTTTCAAGTAGAACACCTCAAAATGTTATGCTCATATTATATTCGGGATTGTGCTATATTCAGGCCATTACGGTATACTTACAATTTGCCGACATTTAAGTGAAACGGCAACTAAATTAATATGAAAGATAATCGATTATTACCTATTTCGAATGTTGTCGTTTTGTTAAGTTGCCAGTTTTATTGAAATCTGAGAATCGAGTAGTGAGTATCGTAATATTAAGATTTATTCTCAATTCATTCATTATCAGTAAGAATCAAGGGTATCGAGGAATCGAGTTTGACAGCCCTACTAAGATTCCCAATATCCATATTCAAATATCTGTCATCTTGTCTGGGATATAACCCTGGGCTAAGTTGTGAATAGCCAGCACACTTACTTGGGTAGTGATGGAGTGGACATGGTATATTCTGTGAAATAAATTATAAGAAAAATTTAAATTAAAAAAACAAAACAAAACAAAAACAAAAAACTGTGGGCCAATGGTACCTCCAATTTATGTGTGGTGCTGCCTAGACAAATGAAGGCTTACAAATTAAAAAATAATAGTTTTTTTAAAGCATTTTTCATATTAATATATATATATATCTTATCTTGGTGGGTCACCAAAATTTATCTGGATTTAATTGTGTTGTAAGCCTATGGAGTTTGGTAACCGCTACCATAAAATAGGTATAACAAATTATATTTCCTAATTTAATTGTTCATATCAGCAAAGGCATGCACAATGAACATTAATGTCCTGCCAAGTGTGTCTTTGGACGGAGACCCTAGACTATTAGTAGCCGGCATGAAAGGCTGGAGGAGGGGGTGCCAGATAGTGAAACAGGAAAAGAGGATAAGGATATGGACACTCAGCCAAGTGGAGGAGAGAGTGGCAAAGGTTCAAAAAGTGCATGGTGGAAGCGACAGAGGAGATATGTGGAAGAACTAGTGGAAAGAGATGATGGAAGGATACTTCATGGTGGAACGAAAGGTAAAGGAAGCAGTGAATGCCAAGAACAAAACTTTTAGAGAGTGGTTCACAAAAAGAACAAGAGAGACAAAGGATAAATATAGGGAGAAAAGAATAAATGCAAAGAAGATAGTAAGAGAAGGGAGAAAAATATGGATGTAAGAGTGGACTAAAGTGCTACAGACTGATGTGGAAGGGAGCAATAAGTATAATGTATAAAGGAAATGTGGAAGGGAGTAATAAGATAGTGTATAGTCTAATGAGCCAAAGGAGGAGGGAAAATATGGAAGATAGAACTGGATGGAGTAGATTTGAAAGAAGCAGAGAGTGTGAAGTATATGGGTAGTGTGATTGAGGCAAAAGGGGGAAGGAGAGAAGATATAGTGAAACAAGGGTAGCAGGGAGAGGTATTCTACAGGTGTGTAAGAAACCTACCATGGAAAAGAGAAGTGCCCCTAAAGTGTAAGGAAGTGCTGTATAGATCATACTTCATACCCATAGTAACTTATGCAGCAAAAACTTGGACTTTGGATAAAAGAGAAACAAGGAAAGTGGAGGCCACGAGAATGAAGTTTTTGAAGAGCATGTTAGCCATAACCAGAAGAGATAGGATTAGGAATGAAGAGATAAAGTCAAGAGTTGGGGTAAAGGGGGTACATGAGATAGAGGAAGCTAGGATGAGCTAGTATGGACACATAATGAGGATGGAAGGGGAGAGGATTCCAAGAGTGCAACTGAGAAGAGAAGAGTGGAAGGGAGTGCAGGAGGAAGAATGGCGGGAGGATAGAGGGAGGAGGCATTTTACTAAACAGACACGGCAACATGCTGGAAACAGTTCACAATGATGATGATGATTTCATATTCACATCAAAACCAGAAATACATAAGTTTCCTCATGGCAGCTATGAAAATAATTGTTTTTAGGATCAGTACTTAAAATAGTTCTATTATTTGGGTTTTGTTTCTTGGTCAGTGACGTAACGAATGAACACATTATCTTCAGGTATGTTTTCTGGTAGAGTTTCTTGCTCATACATGTAGGAACAAGCAATAGCAAGAACTGTACCTGAAAAAGAAAGATAAAAGAATAAATTAAAGAGAGGATACAATAATCCTCGAATCATTTAGTATTCAAAGCTTGTGTGAATCAAAGATTTTCAAATTTGAATCAATTACAAATATTTGCTTATATTGTAATGAAAGTTGAAAAACCAAGGAAAGATATACTAATTGAGTGAAGAAAGCCCACCCAATTAGAGAGGAAATTTTTTTGGGGAAGAATCTTACAGCTTTTAGAGGAGAAAGTCACTCAAACATGTTTTTATATTTCAGCATTATTGCCAAAAAATAGATGGAAACAAAGAAAAAAAAACTAGCCTACTCAATTTTCAATTTGAATGAACTCTTTAGTTATATAAAAGTTGAATTATTCCAAAGTTTTGACTTTTAGATTAGTATTTCAAATTAAAATTAATTATTGTTTAGATTTGTAATTTCAAATCTGTTTTGAATCTTTCAAATATTAGGTTTCACATTTAAAAGTGAGGAAAGCCAATGGCTAAATGACTATCCAATAATGAAAATTGATAAAAAAAAATAATAGAGATACACTAATTAAGTGAAAATTGAGTGAAGAAAGCCCATCTAGGGAAAGAGAAAAAAATGTGGATGGTGTAGGTTAGTATTTTACATATTTTTTTTCTTCTCTTTTTTTCCTCTTGTTTGATAAAGGCAATTAAGCCAAAATATAAAAACTTTGTTTGTGTTTAAATGTGTGACTTTATACTATACAAACCGGAAGAAGATGTCATATTTTATGCATTGGATTCTTCCAACATTTTTTCCTCTTCCCCTAGTGGGCTTTCTTCACCCAATTTTCCCTAAGTCAGTGCATTTTTTTAGCTCAGTTAAGACATCTTTGTTTTGTATTTTAGTTGTTATTCAAATAATTGTAAATTTTTTAAGCTCACCATCATGGCTGAAACAAAGTGAGGCTATGGACGCACTGTACCGATGGAATTGACACAGACGTTTCTTGTTGAAACCATCCCAAATGTTGACATAACCGTCTGAGCCCCCTGTTGCAAATGTGTTGTATCCGCTGTGAAAGCTGAAATAGATTTGTCAGTTCTAGTAACCATTTTCTCATAAACCTTATAAAGAACTTTAACACAATCTGAACATCATTAACATGTTTCAACTTTACGAATAGGTAAAATTTAGAAATGCCTATTTATGAGGTTTTTCTGAAAAAACTAATATTTTAAATAGGTATAAAAGTGTCTCTAAAAGTTATTGATCTCAAAAGCTAAGGATTTAATCATCTTTGTTTATTAGGAGTGTGCAAAGTAACATTTTTCAATTCAAAGAGAAACCGAAAAGAAGTGTATGAAATATTCACAAAGCCAAATCAAAGTGTAAATATTTTTCTTACCTTTAGACAATAAATATAATCTTAAAATCGTTTTTTATAAACACGTTAAGCAAATTTTGGGTTGGCTAGTGAATAAAATAAATATTATACATAACATGCAAGTAGGTACTGCAGATTTTAGTCATGTGGATATTAATTTATAGTTAATATACATATCACCAGAAAATAAAAAAATTAAAATAAAATAAAATAAATATTTAAGCCTTCAATAATTGTATTGGCCAAGCTTTATAGTTGTCAAAGCCAGTTTTTTTCTTTCCAAAGCAAAATCAAAGTTTCCAAAACTTTGTACATCCCTATCAAATATTCAAGATCTCATAATATAAAAACAAAATATTGAAAATAAGAAATAGAAAGTGCTAAACCCTATCAATAATATAGTGCTCATAGCTTACAAATATTTATTAAATAATAGACATGTGAAATTAAATCAAGAAGTTGTGATTTTAAACTATAAGAAAGTGTATAAAAGTTACATTTTCCCATAAGAATCAATGCAAAGTCTAGGGGTTAGGTTCAAGCCCCCATCCCCAATGTCTATTTTCACAGCTAAACTAATATATTGTCTATTTTTATTTGCAACTGGAGTTGTAAATGAATTACACAGACTTTTAGATGCCATTTAAAACAAACAAAAACTACTATCACAAGACTAAAAATAAATAAAAGATAAACACACACAAAAAAAGGTAAACACGTAACACCCGCCTCGGTGGCGTAGTTGGCTAACGCGCTAGTTTTGTGTAGAGCCAGACTGCTAATATTTTTAACTCGGGAAGAATATTAAGAAATTAAAGCTAGAAAACAAATACTGTCAAGTAATGAAATGAGCGCATTCAATAAGGGAATAAAACATGGCATTTCAAAGTGCTTTACGATTTTATTTATATTTTATATATAGAAACAAATTTGTGGTAAATAAAATGATTGCATTTTGCTAAATTAAAGGTTGTGCATCAATACTAAAAGTCTGTAAATAAAATGCCTTGTTCAGCTAAAAATGTTAAAAGATCAACTTATACTTAAATTATATAGTGCTAGTGTATACATATTTTACTTCTCTAACAATGGTCTTTGGTTGAGGGAAATAAATTTTCTAGAATGATACCTGTGATTGGTTACAGGAATATTGATTAAAAAAATTGTAATAGTGCAAATGGAACTATTTTTTCTGGTAATTTATTGAANGGGGGGGGGGGGGGGGGGGGGCAAAGAAAGATGAAGTCTGCTACTTGATAAAAATATGTATAGCTGTGTACCATTAATTCTCATAAAAATTGACCAATTTATTTATTTATTTATTTAGACCACATCTTACGACGCGTTCGGGTTGTACGCTTAAGTACTAATTAAGCTAATGGATTAGGAAATAGGAAGGTTGAATTTAAAAGAAGTGAATCATCATATGCATGGAGGGAGAGTGGAAAACCATTTAGGGTAAACCGACCTCAGTTCACCCGATCGAGATTCGAACCTCGATCTTCCTGTCCTCAGCAGTCTAGCTCAACATGAAACTAGCGTGTTTGCTAACTACACCATCAAGGCAAGTAAAATTGACCAATTGATCACTATTCACATATAAAAGGCATAGTCAGTTTCATAATTATTTAAGATCCAGTTTTATTTAATCTTGCGTGTGTAAAATACATTTAAAAAGTCTACAATTAGCATTAAAAGTATTTTGATATTAATTTTAATGCGTTAGTAAATATTCATAAAAATATGTTTCACGAAATTTCAATGTCTCTATTCATATACTTTAAAAAAATCTGGGAATACTAACAATTAAACATGATAAAATTCAATAAAATGTTTGATAAGTTCCAATTGCAATATTATGTGATGAGATTCATATAGAAACGGTTTCTCGAAAGCAATTGTCACCATAGCCTTGGCATTTAAATACACAATCTTCCCACACTTTCTCTTGTGATTTCAGACATGGAAAACTAATAGAAAACTGTAATACCTCTAATAATTAACTCTCTTATTTCCTCTTTTTTTATTGTACTCTAAACCCAATCACCACTGCCCCTCGAAATTCTTCAACCCTCTGGGTGTCTGTAGAAAGAAAGCTGGCTAATACAAGCTCTAAATCATATGGCAAACCAAAACTATTTAATATCAACAACTTTTTTTCTTATAACTAAAAGCAATTGAATTAGTCTATAAGTAAATTACCTAATCGCATTGACAGGATATATATTTTCAATGCCCCCTTCTTTTGTTCGGTGGCACTTGAATGCGTACTTCTTCTTCTGGACTTCTGCGCTTGTGTCCAAGTATTCCACTGCCACTCGGCCTTCAATACTGCTCAAGACGTAGCCCTGGAACAGAATACCATCAGTTTGACAACTCATAGAGTAAAACAAAAAATAGTGGCGCACACACTTATTTTTTTTAGTTTGGGACCTCATATAGGATGAGGTGTGATTACCTGGTTGTGGACTTCTTTGACTATTTCATGCATCCTACTTTAATTTGAATAAAAACTACCTATACAGGTAATACACATATATAGCCAATTACTCTAATGGGGTAGGAAAGGAAGGAAGCATTTTAGAGGTAATTTACCTGCATTTGCATGGAAGTAGAGTGGGAAGCCATTTCAGAAAGAAAAAAAACCTCAATAGCCTCCACAGGGATTTGAACTCATATTTTCCTGTCATAAGCAGGCCAGTCCAACAAAAGAATGATGCCTTACTTAGACTGTTCAGACACTAAAGTGGACGCCACACAAAATATAGCTCTTTAAAGAAAGCTTATTTCCATAAAGAATGGTTTAAATAATATTTTTACCCATACCAGTGGTTGAATTGCCTAAGGTGTAACTCTAGAACGAGACTGGTTTTCCGGTGACGAGCCGGTTGAAGTTTGAATCACAGCTGGGTGTAAGGAGGGTTATTTTCCAAACATGATTTATCATCATGGTTTTGACATCCTCCTTTCTACACCAATGCATCTTTTAAAACATCTTCCTTTAAAATATCCATAAAATTAAGCCATTAAAAACTAGTGATGGGTTGAATCCGAATCTTCATTTCAACTTCAATATATACTTTTCCAGTGTTTATTTTATTTACAATAAGTAGTTTGGAGCTTGGTTGTTAGGTTTGTTAGGTTAAACCAATGGTTGTCATCATATAGTTTTTATCACCTCGTCTTACTAACTGTTCAGATTATATGCATATGTACTAATTACACTAATGAGCTAGGGATGAGGAAGGTTGAATTTAAAGGTGATATAACCACATTTGTGGTGAGGGAAAGTGGGAAATCAAGGTAGGGGAAATCATCCTTAGTCCTCCCTGTCATCGAAGGTCTAATCTGTTGCGAGTGTGATGCCTTAGACCATGCGGCCCCCAAATCAGGTCATATAGTTATAAAAAAATCAGATTTAGGATTTTTTTTTTAATATTTTATTTATTATTTTGAATCTTAAGTATTATGAATCGTAACATTATGAATTATGAATGTAATAAAAGTGCCTAAAGAATGTCCATAAATAAATTAGATAATTACATAAACTCATCAACATCAACAGTTTTCAGCCTGTGGCTGGGTCAGTTTAGTAAAATGCCTCCATCTTCCTCTATCCTTCCACCATTCTTCCTTCTTTAATTTCTTCCATTCTTCTCCTCTCAACTGAACACTTTCTGTTATCTGCTCCTCCCATCTCTTTCTTGAACTCCCCTGCGGTCTTTTTCCTACATACTTCATTTCCAACATTTTCTTGCGCACCACCACTAACCTGTTAGCACCCCTATATAATTTAAGAAAATGAAGTGCGAAAAAAAGTAAAAATTCCAATATTTCAATGTCACCATGAGATCTGTCTTAAGAAATGTTGAGGTGTTTGTAAATAGCTGTTTGTGTTTTTAACCCTATTTGTGATTTATTTTCTACAATTTGATTATATTTATTTTAGAGCTTATTACAATATTTTTGTGAAAAATTTTCCTTAAGGCTTGGAGTTAAATAAACCCAGGTAGGGTAAGATTTTCAGGCCCAACCTGTTCTGACAGGCAAAGCACGAACCTGCTTATTTGGGAAGCAGCGAATGCACCGGGTCTGGTACTTGAGACTAGATTCACGTCTCTGGTGAACATAGCCCATGTTGCGCAGGTCCCACACGTACACCTTGCGGTTGGCCGTTCCCACGACAAACTTTTCCCCACACAGGCTCATGGTGTATACCTTAAAATACAGCAACATCACCTTACAGGCAAATCTGGCAACAGTATTTATTAGAAATATATCGAATTTACTTATTCTCAAATTCAAATCTTCCGTTTACTTACAAATCTAAATACTAGAAAACTTTATCAAATTGGTAAAATTTTGTTGGAATTAAGTTAAGAGGTAAACTCGCAGTTTGGGGCTTGGTTGTTCGGTTTGTCATAATATTATGTTGGGTTATAAAGACAACTATAAAGCACAATTAAAGATATAAACAATTAATTTTAATTTAAAATTTGGGGGGAAAGAATTTAAAGCTTTTTCCAATCCTCTAATATCTCTAAGAATTTAAAGGAATTAGCATATATGTATGAGTACTAGGTAAATACATATTTATATTTTGCATCACATCTTTCTACCCGTTTATATGATAAAGAAAAGAGTTTAGAGGAAGTGTACTCTCTGTTGTATGGGGTGAGAGTGGAAAACAATGGGGAAATATCACCTTAAGCAGACCCAATCGAGCTTCAAACTCTGACCTAGACACCATAAAAGCAGATTGAATGAGCATGATGTTTAGTCCATGTGCCCACTAAGGTGGGTGGTATAAAAAAAATTGTAAGCAGAGTTGACTGTAAGCACTAATTAGGGTCAATATGGTATACCTTGTAAGTTTTTAACTTCGCTGACTTTTTAGGTCTTACAGAAAAAAGTGTGTTCCATCCAATTTTTTTATATTACAAAATAACAAATAAAAATATAATGTTACTTTCACACTTTTTTAATCCTTGACACATAGTCCCTTAAAAATCTGTTTTAAAATATAAATCATTAATTTAGTATGCCTATATGCTTGAACCTTAAAATTTAGTGACAAATATGTATTTGTATTTTGCAAATAATTAATCACAAAACTATCTTAGATTTCAATTACGTTTTAAAAAAAATTTCCTTGACTTTCTCCTGTCATGCAAATAGTGTAGCTTTATTTTATTGCATTTTAATTTGAAATTAAATTATTATTAGTTGACATTTTAGGTGCTGTATGAATAAGAAAGTTTTGAGCTAAAAATTACACATTCAATTAAATATGCACATTCCACCAATAATGACAGTCATAAAACTAAATTAAATCATAAATGAAATAGCCAGCATCAGTGATCATATGTTTAACGAGTCAATCTTGTCTTGACCAGGATTGTCTGTGACGAGGAGATTGGGGTTCAAATCTTTTTCTTTTAGCATTGTATCTTATTACCTGTTATGGTTAGACGCTTATGTACTAATTACATTAATCAATTTAGGGATGAGGATGTCTATATTTAGAGGAAGTGTACCTGCATTTGCATGGAGGAAGAGTGGAAAACCATTTTGGAAAAACCACCCTTCGTACACCCGACCGAGATTCGAACCTCTCTACTGTCTACTGCGAGAGTGGCATCATAAACCATGCGGCCGCCGAAATGTGAAATGGGTTGGTTTGAATCTTGATCAGGTTTAGTGAGAGGGTTTTTCTAAAATCATTTCCAACTTTCCCTCCATGCAAATGTGGGTACTTTTTTTTATTAATGTATGCATTCAACCCAAATATGTACTAAAACACAGTGGGGAAAAAGCATGTATAATCAAAACCTCTTATATACATCAATGGTGAAATGGTCTAAGGTGTCACTCTCACAACTAGCTTGGACTGCCAGTAACAAGATCAGAGTTCAAATACCAGTTAGGTTTACTAAGGGTGATTTTTCCTAAATGGTTTTCCACCCTCTGCCCCCAAAAATGTGGGTGAATTTCCTCTGAAGTCTAGCCCTAGGAGGATGTAAGATGCGGTGTGCATACATAAAAAAAAAATTTACTCAAATAGTAAAGTTGGCTCAAAAACAACTACTACTAGTATTTGGTTATATATAAGCAGAGTTATTAGTATGAAAAATAAGTTTGTGAATTAAAAGTATGCTGACTCAAGCAAAAGTTACAGTAAAGTTATTTTAATTTAACTAAGCAGAGATGGACAGCACATTTACTCAAGTGATGCTGGACATGTTTCAAATAAAAAAAAAATATATATTTAAAGATGAGCATTAACTATCACAGGCAGCTTCTTCAGGTTGAGAGAGTTAACTGTTCATTCTCAGCATAAGCATAAGCAGCCTCTTTGGGCTCAGAGTGCTGTTCACTTTTAGTTTACTTAAAGGCAGCTTCAAGTTCAAAAAGTTAACTGTTCACTTTCAATTTATGCACAGGCAGCATCTTCAGACTCTTTAAAAATGTATTTTTGAGTCAATGTTTTAGATAAACAATTTATACTTTGTTATCCCTCCATTAAGTATGCTGGTCATCCCCCCTTGTTTAATTCATGATTTAGCCTAGTGCTTTATTCAAAATAACCATTTAATTTATTTGACATAGAGGTTTGACAATTTCTGACTCACCAAGGATGAGTTTATTTTTCAAGCTGTGCTTCAGTGAGACTACAAAAATTTATGAAACCATGTCCTGCATGAGTCAAAAATATTCACCTTGTCTGGCTGGGTGTAGGTTCCAACACAGTTAGGACTGCGGGGATCCCACAATTTCACCGTCGAGTCCCAACTTCCTGTCAAGATACCATTCACCTCCGAGGAGTATTCTACCGCTCGCACCGCATTGTCGTGGGTGCCCACAATTGTTTCTGAACAAACCATCTCCAATCAATTAACTTATACAATAATAATCACAACTAAAGGAGTTACATTTCTTGGGGAAAGGTCATATCACGACTATAAACCAATTTTAGGGATAAAACGTTTGAGTTATTGAAATCACATTGATCAAGTTTTTTAGTAGAGATGGGTCAAATCCAATAGTTTACTAATTCAAATCTTAATTTCAACAAAAAATCCAGAATTTGTAATCAGAATCTTAGAAAACATGTTAAACTGAATATGTTTACTTTCATAGATTTGTTTGTCCTAAGCCACCAACAAGCAGTATAAGAACACTGGTTTTTCAAATTGAAGGTCTTATCCTTATATTTTAGTATATTATGAAATTTTTATGATACAAAAGTATGAGCTTTCAATTTTCCAAATTAATTTAATAAAGGAAAGAAAAACTATGTAAAACATAGCGAATACAAAAAATCCTCTTATTTTTTCAATTACAAATTAGGCAACTTATAGAAACCCAATTATATTTTTATGATTTTAGATTAAAAAATATGCAGTATTATATTATGATTGCTGTAACATCAGTTTATTTACTAAATAATCATAATCTTTCTGCTCTAAAAACATTAAGACACATACAGTTGCATACAATTTGTAATATTAACTAGATATTTTTTGCAGCCAGTTCTTTTTATCATCATGTCTTACTACCTATTCGGGTTGTACGCATACATACTAACTACGCTAATGATTTAAAGATGAGGAAGGTTGAAAATAGAGGAAGTGTACCCATATTTGTGTGGAGTGAGAGTGGAAAACCATTTAGGAAAAACCAGCCTCAGTACACCCGACCGGGATCGAACCCTGATCTCACCGTCTTCAGCAGTCTACACCTTAGACCCTCCAGCCTCTGAAGCTGGTTTAAAATTTGTTTATAGCTGTATTTGGAAGGAAATCTTTGTCTATCTCCGAATAGTTTGTTTTGTAATGTTGTTCAAGATTAGCTTATCTTGTCCACAGCATCACTTGTATTGCACAATAAACAAACACTTTTCCTTTAACATCTGAAAATAAGTATTCCTTGTCCCATTCATAATGGAAGTGATACATTCAGTTTTTGTATTTTCACATTTAAAAGTAAAGATTTTATATGTAATATATGAAGAAACCTCCCACTTGTAAACGAGCATAAATCAAATCATAACCTCAAAAGGTAAGGCAGCAATCACAAATGTCACACACATCCACTGATATGGGTAAGTGATCAATATTGCCACTTAACATCAGACTCCGATATTGTAAATTACTTTTGCGCAAAAAGTAATTCTCTCATCACAAGTTACCTAAAATGCCACCGCGAGCTATCAGTAATTTGCGATTTACCATTTGGTGACCCCTGGTCTAAGGCATCAATCTAGCAATATACTAGACTGCAATTGATAGGGAGATCAGGGTTTGGATCCCAGTCAAGTGTTCTGAGGGTGGTTTTCCTCAATATGGTTCAACCCTCCTTCTACACAAATGTGGGTACACTTCCTCTAAATATAACCTTCCTCATCCCTAACACATTAGTGTAATTAATTTATATGTGTATAGCCCAAATTTTGTGTACAAGCCTGTCATCAGCCATACACAATATGTTTGGGGATGCATAAAAGTTATGGAGTTCTTCATTATGTAACTTTCTCCATTCTCTTGTTTGTTCATCCTTCCTAGGCCAAAATATATTTCTCAACACTTTGTTCTCTCTCAATTTATTCTCTTTGTACAGTGAGAAACTACGCTTCACATCAGAAAAGAACAATGGGTAGGATTTTAGTTATGAATATTATATTGTAGATATTAAAGGCAAACAAAAGTTTTATCCACTAAATACTTACCCGAGTTGCTATTGAAGTCATACATTTTTAGAGTATTATCCAAACCACCACTGTATGAATGTACTGCATCCTGAAAAAATAGCTTAATTAGGCTAAATAGTCCACAAACTTAAAGTACATGTGTGCATTCGAATTTTGCAGCTCTCTGCTCTAGTCACTCCTGTGGTTAACTTGAAACTCATAGAAAGTGCCAGTTTGATCATGTGCACTACACACTTTTTGCACATCAGCCCGGCCAGCATTCTCTGCCGACATGTGTGTGCTCATGTCAATGCTTATTTCGGTGATTCCTTGTTACATAAAACATTTTTGCCTAATTGTCTAGCAGTCTATCAGAGTCCAAAATAACGTTGATGTGGAGTTTTAGAAATGTATATGAGACTACATTTAAAAGGTATAGTGTCTATATTCGATGTTGATGTGGAGTTTTAGAAATGTATATGAGACTACATTCAAAAGGTATAGTGTCTATATTCGATGTTTTCATGTCGCTCCTATTTGAACATTATTGTACAAACTGATCGGATAATACTAAATCTGCATACAATCACATATATTTAATCAGATAAAAAAAAAAAATTGCGCTGTTACTTCAGTTAGTTCAATATTATAAAAATGTGCTGTGTAACATTAACATTATGTAAACTATTAAGCTGTGTTTTGTATAAACGTCTGTGCTCATATACACAATATGTGTCATGCAAAACTATACATGTAACACATCAACGTTTTAGAAATGTATAGGTCTATAGTTCTGCAAAAAATAAATATTATATTTTATATATATAAAAATCAGGGCACAAAATAAAAAAAATTAAAAGCTCAACAATTTAGTAAGGACAAAGAAAATAATTTTTGACAATCATTCCGATATCAAATGACATTTTAAAATTTTTAGATCTCTCCAATTTAATTCAAAATTTTGCTGAAAGCAAAGCAAGGTGTGATAAATTTAAGATAAGATGAAGTAATAAATATTGTAAACAAAAATTTTATTCAGAAAAATTAGTAATGGGTATAAATTGTTAATTATTTTTAACTCAAATAACAATATGTTATAAGAATTTAAAAAAATAAAAAAAAATTTAAGAAATTTTTTCAAAACAGCATGTGGTGACAAAATGTAGGATTATAATAGTTGACAGTTATATGTTGAGGTATCACAACTGAACCCAATGGACTTTATTGTCCATTCAAATTTTTCTGCAGTTAAATTTGTTCTTTATTGTGATATCATGGAAGAGATGTAAAGTGAACAGTACAAATATATTTTTTCTATGGTTATAGTGTGGCATATCTCATAGCAAAAATAAGAGAAAGAAATACTTTTACTTTCATACACTCAAAAAATACCTCCTCCACACCGACCTGTCTTCCTGAAAAGTAGAGTTTTGTGTTTAGCTACTGCAATACAGCAGTCTAGACTAGTACTTCGTCCAATTAAATCCAGTGAGGAAAAAACAATTTCAGAAAATATGGTAGCACTACTTAATTATTTAGTTATTTTTAAATTTTTTTCTTTGAACAAAATAGTGATATAACTTTAATTTTGTAGAGGGTCTAGGAATGGCTATTAACGGAACGAAATTAGAATATGATATAGGGCCTATTAAGAAAAGGGAATCTGATTCCTTCACTGCCATTGGTTAAGTTCATCATCACCTGGTTAAGCTCAGAATGGACAATGGACTGAATAGTTGATAAAGGGGAGTTAGATAAGTCATTGATAACCTTGGCCTTGAATGTATTGTGAAATAAAATAATTCTCACCTGAAAACAGACGTCCAATACTGGTCGTTCGTGCGTGTACTTTAATCTCATATTGTTGGTGATCACATCATACAGGCGAACTGAGTTGTCCCAAGACGATACCAAAAGGAACTGGGAGGAGTTCGGCCCAAACTTAACTGATGATATTCCATCTTCTGGTGGAGTTTTTAACTTAAACTCGGTTCTTGACTCACCCATAATTGTAACTAAACAGGGTCTCAGAGAGTCACAAAAAAAAAAGTATCTTCAACAATTCCCAATCCTAATACAATCAATTGGTTAGTAACATAATAAGCCTAATTGTCACTGACCAACCAGGAATCAGGGCGATACAGATGGGTCTTGATTCTAATCTGTAAATCAACTAACCTGTCATTCAACACACAAAAAAACATGTTATTAAACCTGCCTACTTAACAAATGGGGTCTGAAAAACACAGGCAGTCTTTCAGAAAATTCAAACAAAACACTACCAAATAGCACTATTAACCACATCAAACATAAAAATACCTGACATACCAATATTACAAATAATAGTTTCCATGATTTTAGAGTTATCACAAAACTATGGTTAGCATTTGAAATAAAATACCTTCCTCACTGATACAACATACTGCCTTTCACACAAACCCCAACTTCAAAAAAAAAATAACTAAAACTTTTAATTAGTTTTTAATGTTGATTATAAAAACATCAACTATCCTAGCTTAACATAGCCTTGCCGCATGATAGCTTGAGCAATTTTAATTTTTGATATGGCTTGTTCCCTCATCCCCCAAAAAATGTCAATCAGTTATATCATATTATATTTTTTTATTTTTTTTCCAAAGTATTTAATCATCGTTCCTACAGGAGACGATGGTTCAGAATTACATTTCCTGCCTGTTTTTGTTTTGGCTTTAGTAGTTATAGTTAATGTAATATCTGATGCTGGTAATGGTTGAATGTGTTGATTACATGTCATTCATAACTTGTGGATAAGTTTCTTGAAGTTTTGTATTTGCTGTATTTAAAGTATGATTGTTTTTCAATGTTATGATTGGATATTTGGATTTGACAAAACTGGGTACAACTACTGGTGTTATTTAAATAAATTTTAAATCGTGCTTATGGCTGTTGTTGGTCCAGAATATAAATTTAAATACTAAAGAATCATACAAATGTCAATCATATGACTATGTTTGATTAGTAAATATCTACCTTGAATACAGATTATACAAATATTTTATTGGAGCTCAATGTAGAAGAGGTTATGAACTGATAGGTATGTTACCAAGAAAGTGTGCCTACAAGTGTGTGAAGAGTTGGAAACAAGTTTGAAAAAAACCTCAGTAAGCCTGGCCGGAATTCATACCGCAACTTCCTCACCATCAGCCAACCTGAGAAGATGTGACTGACACATTTGTCCACATGACCACTAGTGCAGCATGTAAAACCAAATGTAGTCCTAGTTACAAGGGTTGATAATGAAAAGATAAGTTAGTAAGAAGATGTATTAGCAACACCATCTCAGTCCACATTAGGTAGTTTCCTCGACTCTACTGTACTAGTATTGTACTTTCTTATGATGGCTACTATCTCAAAGTATGTAGAGAGAAAGGAGATTAGCCTATAGTTGGTAGGAGTCAATAGAAGTTGGGCAGAACCAGAATCAAAGATAGGACTCAATTGTTTCGTGAAATCGAATCACGGGATCAAGTTCAAGACCTGTAAAAGCTCATCAACATAGTATGAAATAAGTGGAATGATCTTTGAAATATATTAGGGGATAGTACACAAAGAGGACCGTGAATTAAATATTTTTTATCATCTGTACACACAGTAACAATAGCAAGTTTCCAATAATAGACAAAATGATATTGTGATTTGTTTAATAAATGGGAACCCCAAAGCTTATATTTTTTTATTTTTTATTTACTACCCGTTTGGGTTATACACTCATGTACTAATTACATGTGTATAACCCGAACAGGTACTATGAAGCGGTGCTAATAATAAATACTATTTACACTACTGGATTAGGAATTGGGAAGGTTAAATCTAGAAGAAGTAAACCCGCATTTGCGTGGAGGGAAAGTGAAAAACCATTTAGGGAACACCACCCCCCGTTCACCCGACCGAGATTCAAACCTCAATCTCCCCGTCCTCAGCAGTCTGGCTCAACACGAAACTAGTGTGTTAACCAACTATGCCACCGATGCTGGTCACAGCTAATATATTCCAATGGCGTTAAACAATCTATATTTATAGCCTAATAAAAAAATTGTCTCTATTGTATATAAAAATTCTTTTGGTGCTAGCTTATGTTGTGACAGTTCAATTTATTTAAACTGTGATTTAGGTTGAATTTTGTTTTAACTGTATTAAGCCCCATCTATAGAGTCCGTAAGCTCCACCATCCTTAAGTCCTTAAAAATGGAAACCACGTTTACACAGTCTATATCCTTAAGGTGGGGTGCAAGTGAGCGTGAGTTTAGGGCAGTATTTTCGAAGTTTTTATAGCATAAACTTTTTTTGGCCAAAATAAATCAAATATTTATTCTATAGAAACATAGAGTTTAGTTTTCCGTGCATGCTAATCTCAACAGTTCTTTAATATATGTCAAGGGTGTCCTGGAATTTAGTGACAACTTTTTCTCTGCATTTAAAAAGTTTGTCAGCAAATGCCGCTATGCTCATGACAGATATTCAAGAACTGTTGAGATTAGCATGTGTAGCATGTGCAGAAAACATAACTCTATGTTTCTATAGAAGAAATATTTGATCTATTTTGGCCAAAAAATGTTTATGTTATAAAAACTGCAAAATTAATGCACTAAACTGGCACTCACTAGCACCCCACCTTAATAAAACTGTGCCAACCAATGAGAAAGTCAGAGGCTATGTCCAATTTAACTTCTATAAAAACAATTATCTGGAGCAAGGCACAAGCAGAAGTGATAAAGAATACTGATGGAAAGTTTAGCTACCAAAGAAACGCCACTTTTTCTGAGAATTTGATAATTTAACAAAAGAAACACCTTTCAAGAAAAAAAAAAGCGTCAAAGGAATAGTTAATAGTCTGGTTAGCCTATCCACTCTTTTGGTGTTAGTTCTGAATTAAATTAGAGTTTATTTATTAAACTATATTAGAATAAAATTGGTAACATATGCACGATCACTTGTTTCTTACACTACAGTCCACACTAATAAAGATTCTTGTTCAATTATTTATTACTATCAGAGTTCACTGAGTTCAAATTGTACACACAGAATTTAAAACACAAATTAGAACCATTACCAACGTAGGAGTCCGGAGTCTCTTTCACTTTAAATATTTAAAAAGTAAAATTCCCCCTTTTACCATACCTCCTATTAAAGTAAAATTTCATTCTTCTGTCTCAAAGAGTAGTTTGTATTTTGGAGTTCTTCTTTAATTACTTTAAAATTATGCTTGTAAACTAAGAGCACGCTTATATACCTTTATGTTGGTTTTTACTAGATTCACAATTTTTTTCTTTTTTGGTATTTAAAAGGAGCTTATCCAATGTTTCAACTAGCTATCTTTAAAAATAAATTTTTATATAAATTGCATACTGCGCTATCTATTCGTTTAAGTCTTAAATTTCTTAAATTACTTCTCTAAATCAGATAGCATGGTTCCAGTGATCTGGAGTTAGAGTAATGTGATCTGTGATCTGGATAAACTTTTAACTATCAGGAAAGGGCAATATTTATATTATGAGATGTAGTGATATATACAAATCTAGTTTCGAAAAGTTCATAATTATATTATAACTAATAACCCCTCAAAATATTCCGCTCTCATTCAAATCAGATGCATATAGGTAATTGATTCATTGATGTATTTTCTTTATTCAACTTTGAGTGCATTTTGGAAGTTTTTGTTTAGTTAGATTGGAAACAATGCTTTAGCGTTAATTTCACGTTCGCATCTCAGTATTAAATAAGCTGTTAAGCTTTTTTAGTAAGAGATTATTTTAAATTAACTATGTGTCATTCGAGATAAATAATTTTACAATGATCACATCGGTTAATTAACTACACTTCGGGGAAATCAAAGAATGGAGTTTGATGTACAAAAAAAGAAAGGTTTGTAGGTTATGGTATATTATGTTGTTAATTAATCTCTCATAAGTGGGGTCATTGAGTAATGTTAGTTTATTTGGCCTCACTTTTAACACCAGCACTAATTTTATTTCTAAACTATGCGCTCAGTTTAACACATAATATTAGGGGCTAAAAGGTGCATCAACTATTACCTAAGAGCTAAGTTTTCAGCTAAGGATTATAAATTACCTTATAAAATTGTTGTCACTCGTCTATATACTATTTATCTAGAAGTTGTTAAACCACATCTGTAGCTAAATTTCAGCATTTTATAATAAATATATACATTTAAAATATTGTCTTCAATGAATTTTATTGGGTAAAGGCATGTTCCTAAGTAATCGTATATTTGTTTATTTAACTTATATCAAATTATCATATCACTGACATACTGAGTATCGTTTCTGGCGTGTAGCCTATTTTAGATTGCCTTGCAATAATCAAGTTAGGTTTTGTGGACCACATTTTGCTCTCCATCGAAACTATCTAAGTTATAAATCATTAGCCCTATCATCTATTTCTTTTAAATTCATAATATTATTTGAAGGGTCAGCTTTTTGCATCATTGGTGTGATGATTAAATGATAGTGTAAAAACCAGCTAATCCTACAATCCAGGCTTACAGCCGATAGATTATAGGACCTAACTTAGTAAATTGTTTACCATAAACTCCAATGGGATTGTATCAATTATATTCAGAGCCAACTTGTATATATCAATAATAATGATGTTTAAATATGTTGAGGAATTTGTATTTTGTATTGACAGACATGCTGATGGAAAGAAGAATAAAATTGGAGGCTCTGAACAACCATATCATTTGCACCATATGCCAGGGCTACTTGATTGATGCAACTACCGTCACTGAGTGCTTACACACATGTGAGTACAGCATGCAGTTTCTTGACATGTTTGTGTAAAGTTCTTTTTTAGTTACTATTTTTAGCTTATTTAGTTTTTTATTTAAATACACCACACTATGATAGGTCCTACATAAATAAATAGCGTATTTTTTAATAGAAGATTGTATGCAATGAAACAGATTGAAATCGTAAATGTTAAATTCAAAATAAATAAAAAATCAGGGCTAAATTTTTAGATCGTAATCGAGATAAACCAAAATCATGACATCGCTAATCTCTATTTTATAATAAAACTTTGAGCAGTAACTTATTACGAGTATGCAAGTCAAGTCACTAGTTCACTTTAATTACAAGGTTTGGCTAACGTGCTAGTCGTGTTGAGCTTGACCGCCAAGGACGGGGAGATCGAGGTTCGAATCTCGGTTGGGTGAACTGGGGGTAGTTTTCCCTAAATGGTTTTCCACTCTTCCTCCACGCAAATGCGGGTTCACTTCCTATAAATTCAACCCTCCCAATTCCTAATCCGTTAGCGTAATTAGTACTTAAGTGTATAACCTGAACAGGTAGTAGGACGTAGTGCTAAAAAAAATTACAGGGTTTCCCTTAGGATAGCTATGTGTGATTACATCATCATTGTGTGTGTTGTACAGTCTGCAAGAGCTGCCTGGTGAAGCACCTGGAGGAGAACAACACCTGTCCGACATGCCAGCAGGTGATCCATCAGTCTCACCCTCTCAACTACATCAGCTTCGACCGCACCATGCAGGACATTGTCTACAAACTGGTGCCTGAACTTCAGGATAGTGAGTTTCTTGAACAAACACTACTGGAGTTGGCTACTTTCCGACACTTTAACTCGGTCATTGGAGCTAGTGTTCAATTTACATTCAACGCTAGCCACATTTGTAGGCCCTATTGTCTGATTTTTTTTCTATTTACCACATTATAAAAAAAGTTTAGATATATTTTACAAACTATATTTCAAATTATTTATTATTGATAATTTATTAAAAAGTTTTGTTACATAAATATTAATACAAGGCCTACCTAAACAACCTCAGTGAGAGACAAATACTACATTATTTTATTGTAAGTTTAAAACCACAAACTGATTTTCTTTTAAAAGGTAACTCTACATCATCAAAATTAAACACACTTCCTCCCATTCGATAGAATTTAACACTTCTACCAACACTACATATTCACTACTAAAATCAACACAAAATTTAATACATCAAATCACAGCAACAGAGTTTTACAATAAGGAGTTGCTTAATCTTAATTTAAATTTTTTTTTTTAATATTTGTAAAATTTATAACATAATTTTAATTCACATGAATCAATTTTCTTAAATATATTTATAATTTATGCATTAGCCACAGCACATTAATCTATTTGTGACATGTTGCTAGTGGTTAACATGTTGGACATCGCTGTGGAAGAATATCCATTCATTGGTTTAACCCTTTGAGTGCCAAGAGAAATGACAAAAAAATGTGCTAAAAGTGCCAAGCTATTTTCCTGAAAAATGCAGGAGTTTGTTTAAATTTTAATAACTCATTAGTCTCTGAACTTCTTGCACTCAAATTTTTACATAAACTAGCTAACATGCTTGCCAATCCGATGATATAATTATACATATACTTTTTTAATTTTTAAATATAATAAAAAAATCACTAGCAAAGATATTTAAAAAAATAATTTTTACTGTTTTATTTAACATTAATTTTTAAGCATTGAAAATTTAAATAGCTTGAAATAGAATAAATCACTGAAAAGAACATAAAAAACTGAGTAAATAACAAAGTTTACAAAAAAAACTAACTTTAGATTTTACGCTAAAATTGGGTTATGCATAGCAGCTGTTTCAGTGACCATCAACTTTAGCAGGGTTATAGTAAAATAAAGTCTAGAATAAATAATTGGGTTGGAATCAGAAGGGGACGGTGAGAGGACTTCAAACCTGGTACTTTTGCATAAATATGAAGAGGTTGGGGTGGATTATCCTGATCTTCAAAATTTATTTCATCCCTTTAGGAATAACTAGTATTCACACTCGTGTCATCAATGTCAGCTGCCACTCCTACTTGATCCGATCTTTCAATTTCACTAGAATAAAATTCCTGTTCAGTTTCATTATTTACAAATTCAGAATCAGTGCTTTCAGAATGACAAACAAATTGATCACTCTGGGTTGAGCTGTCAATAAATATTGCAAGTATTTCTGTGTCTTGAATCACAGCTTTCCTCTTAGTAGCCATGTTTACAAACAAGGCCAAAGATAAAACTCATAAAGTAAAAAGTTATAAAATAATTTTCAGGTTCGATATATCGCAAAGACAAATAAAAGTAGCTTGAACATACGAGAATGCAGTGGAAATAAAATCTACTCTATCTGTTGACTTAATACTGAACTAAGAGCTCGAAAACAAGGGATCGCTGTGAGCGACGCTGGCAAGTTTAGCAGATATTTCGTGCATCGCTCTGAGCGACGTTGGCACTCAAAGGGTTAAAAATGTACAGTACCTATGGGTCTAAAATAAATATATGTGAAATTGTGTTTATTATCTTTCACTAAGTGGTGAGTAGGCCATCAAAAGTCTTGTTTTGGTGTGTCTAACCTCCAATAATCTACGATAGTTCGTTGTTAGCCATCAAACAGGCATTCAATTAAGAATATGTTGGTGTACCTGACTTTTTACCTTAGAGAAATAATAGGTAGTTTTATGACAACTCAAGTTGCAGATGGAGCTTTTGTGCAACTAAGTCCTCATCTCTTCACCACTGTCGCAAAATTGGTCTTGCCTCTTCTTTTCCTGAGACTAGATGGTTAAGATTAACCTGTACAAACCTTTCAAATGTTGAATCTTACTAGTTAGGTATTAGAAGGATTCAAAATCAATTCAAGATTTTTAATTTAAATTAATCCTAGATTCAAATTTGATGGGCTTGGGCCAAAATTTGGATGCATAATTTATCAAATCAATAGAATCAAACCAGAACGCAATTACGTAGTAGAGTGAATAGAGAAATTCACTTGAATTCAAGGTCTTAAAGAAATCCCATAGGTGACGGTTGTTCGTGACAGAAAATATATTTTATTTTAAAAATGTAGCTAAACCCACCTTTTTGTAATCAACCTTTGCACTATGATTGAAAAAATAGTGTAATTTTTATTTAATGTTTCACCTCTTGAAATCATAGTACCTTTTTGTTTATCACCATGCCTTACAACTTGTTCAGGTTATTCGCATATGCACTAATTACTATATTGAGTTATAGATGAGGAAGGTTGAATTTAGTACCCACATTTGCATGGATGGAAAGTGGAAAATCATTTAGGAAAACCACCCTCAGTACATCCGACCAGGATTCGAACCTTGATCTCCCCAACATCGGTAGTCGAGCCATTGTGCCATGAGAAGACATTTCCCTCGCTTTTTAAAAACTACTACTACCGAAATATTAAGCCTGTGGGAATCCATGATTTTCCATTTCGATTTGAATCCGAATCTTGGCAAACCAACGTGAATCGATTCCGAATCGAATATCATGCTCAGAATTTTTTCAAATCAAATCTGAAGGAATATCATATTAAAAATAAAATATTGAATCCGATTCGATTTATTTTGAAAATCTTTAAAATCCAAATTAAATAACATCCTTAAGAGCCTTTGAAAATATTTTAAACTTAATCTTAAGTTAAACAAGTAAACAAAGCCTCATGATTAACTTATGAAAGTTTATAAACAAAATAAATTACTTTTTTTTCATAATGGTTTGCTCTTTTTATATTCTCACCATAGGTGGCTTTGTAAGTGACCTGCTAAAAAAAATATTTTTTATCTGCCACTATTTTGGATCTACACTAATTTTTCTTTGCCGCAACAAGCAAAAACAAGTGTTTGCAAAGGTTTTGAAAAACAACCTGTTGCATGGTTTCTATTAAATATAGGAAGCTCTGGTTTTCACTGCCTTAAATTGGACCTTGCAGAAATATTCATACATTTATGTACATCAGGGTGTCTATAATCCGGGAAAATCCGGGACAGCTGGAATTAGTTGCAAATTTGAAGTGGTCAGGAAAAAACTGGAATAAGTTCTGGAATTTGGTAAATTACAAGAAAAAAAATCTTGGAAAATGTTGTTTTATTCAAAATATGAAATATAATAATAATTAAATCAGTAAATTAAAATATGATTCAATTTTTTTTTTTTTTGTAGCTGTGTAATAGATTTTATAATTCTT
>CABFWB010001572.1:120053-131075 GCA_902151455.1 Timema bartmani
GGGGTTAGAAAGGTGTGACATACTTTTGAGTAGGGAATTTTAGGAAATGATCAGGAGAATTCAGGGAAAAAGGTGGGAATTTCATTGGTCAAGTTGAGTAGACACCATGTACACGTAAGATAAGACTTTGGTAACTGGGACTTTAATGGGCTTAAATTTAGCCATCAAAGTGAACAATTTTACCATTTCTAAGGGTCTATAAAATCACAAGAGCTTTAAACCACAATATGGAAGTTTTCTTACAAGAACTATGACCGGAAGGGTTTCCAACCACGGTGAAAGAAATCCTGGGCTGTTGAGCCATTTCGGCAAATTTTCAGATACAAATTTGGAAAATTTCCTAAATTTGTCATTTTCAAGGTCAAATATCTAGAAAGGGGGCCCTGCAAAAATTTGATATTTTGGCCTTTTATACTCTTTCTAATTGGTACTTAGTAAAACCAAGAATTTAATTCTGGGACTCACATTTTTACAAATTTGAGATGCGGTGCTTGAATTATATTTAATCTGGGTAGTAGGAAATTTTAAATACCCGGGGTTGAGAGTGTAACACTTCCTATTTTTCGCCTTTAAAGGAAATACTCTAGGTTAAGTGAATTGTCGCAGTAATTATATCGGTGTGCAAGTGTAAGATACATTTCTCCCACAAAAAACAAAAGTTGAGAAAATGATGAGAATATAGACAAACAAAAGTTTATGCACAGCCTTTTCTCATGGTTTTCAACTTCTTAATTTTTCTTTTTATTAATATTTTAGTTAGATAATGTTTGTAAATGTTGCTTAGTAATATCTCAACAACCTGATTTTTAGAGTGATACAAATTCAAAACTTGTGCACTGGTAATATTTTTATACATACTATTATCTATTTCAATGTGTTTTTAACGGTCTGTTTAGTTTGTTTTGAAACAGTATTTGAATTATTTTAACAATATTAAATTAAATCAACAAATTTATATATTTTATTTTTTCAATAGTGTTGAGTCTCTATTAAGTAACATTTCATTGTAAAATATCTTTGCTAAAGTTAGGCTGACCTGTCTTCTTTCTGAGTATCTGCTGTGAGTGAATGTTGTTTAAGGGTCACTGAAGACTAGCAAGTGTCACAGTTTTGAATGACATTGAAGTGCATCTGAGGCTGACCTAACTTTCAGTCGATGATTAAAACTAATCGGGCCCATGTATAAATGTTACTCTTCGTGATGTATGGGATACCATGAGATACTTGGCTAGGATAACTGCGGATCTTTAATTAAAATTCAAGGGCCTTTGCCACTTGCATTTTATTTGTAGTTCGCGGAGTGCAATTTAACTTAAAAATGCTTTTGAGTGGTTGTTTACTGTGGATTGATTCTGGCATGATGCCACGTAATCTCCACTATTCAATTTACTCTACTGATTCTCAACTTTTAAGGGTATTCAAACCAACTTTTTTTCCGAACAAAACTGATTCTCATTTATTGTGTTTCGATTTCAAGAACTATTATTATTTTTATTTCCTTTAAAAGCTGTTTTAACTGATGAAATTAGATATATCAAATTTTCCAGACCTAGTAATTTCAAGGGTTTGATTTTTTTATATTTCACTTAATAACTTGCTATGGATAAAGATGTCAATCTTTCACTATGACCAACTTAATACTTTGTAAACTATTAAATATTTACTATTACACATAAAAATTACATTTATATAAAGCAGTTTGTTTTTATTTATTTACTTTTTATCTTACTGTGTTAAGGATTTAAATACATTTTAAATTAATGGTGGATTAGTTATGAAATATTAGATATCTAATTTTTTAATTTGGGAGGTCGGGTTTTTAGCTTGACTTACATCTCATGGTGTTCATAGTTTTTAAACATCACTTCGCCTAAGACATTTTTGCGCAGATATACAATATCTGACATGCTTGACTACAGGCGATTGTAGGGTAATCTTAACTATGTTTTATTTTGTATTAAAACCCAAATGATTACCCTTCACCTCTATCTCCAGCACTGGGACACTATCACCAAATAAGAGTAAAGATTTCACCAAGGTCACAGGTCCTGGAAAGATAAGGAATCAGTCTAGTCTTATTCTCGCCAAGTTCGTCCAATTTGCTTTTCTGGCGAGGTTGTGGGTATGTTGTTCGTTTACTCTCTTTATATTATGATGTATTTGCACTGAACATGGCCGGGCTATCCATATTTAACTACGCTAGTGGGGTAGAAATGAGGAAGAGGCATTTAGAGGAATATATCCAGATTGGTGTAGAGGGAGTGTGGAAAACCATTTAATTTAATATACTCAGTACACACGGTTGAGATTCACACCCTGGCCACCCATTACAGATAAACGATATTAGGTGAGATTGATGTTTATTCCACGTGCCTGCCTAACTTTTAGGGGCTATAATTACATACATAATTGTTTTCAGTTGGCGTTGCATGAGTCTATAGTTTGTTAAATACATGTAAGCTTAAATTGAGCTTAACATGTATGTTTTATTTAATAAGGGCATAGCTATTGTATAATTTCTTTTTAAGAACAGCCCCAAAACCCACATTGGTATCCGTCAGTTTTTCCTAAAGGGTTCCCCACTTTTCCTCCACACAAATGTGCCAATTTTTCCTCTAAAATTCTACCTTTCTTATCCCCAGTCCATTATCAAAATTAATGTATGTGTATAACCTGAATGGGTACTTATACTCGACTAATATTTATATAAAATATATACAAAGCAGGAAGTAAGTGTGTGTGTTCAGAATAAGATAAGGCACTTATAGCTGAGCCAGAAAGCGGGAAGCTACCTCATATAACCAGAAAAATCTAAAAATGGGAAATTTCAAAATGGGTTTCTACAAAATGGGGGGATATAATTAGGGAAAAACTTTAAAGATGGGATATAAAAATAAAATTTGGTAGACAAGTTTACACACAA
The DNA here is from genome assembly GCA_902151455.1 of Timema bartmani. NCBI lineage: Eukaryota > Metazoa > Arthropoda > Insecta > Phasmatodea > Timematidae > Timema > Timema bartmani. The sequence goes on from CABFWB010001572.1 coordinate 122,977, forward strand.
CTCCAGATAACCAAATAAATCTTGAAATCTTTAATTTCTAAGAGTGAGTTGGAGAAAATAGTGTGAAGGGGGGCTCAAAATTACTAAAACTAATATAAATAATTATTTTTAAGTGTGGTATAAAATTGAAATTTAGTGGGCAACTAAAGGGATCACTCCAAATATTTATGAAATTCTCAAAACCTTAAATTTTTAAGTGAGTTCCCAGATCCAAAATGTTAAGCTAGAGGTTAATTTTCCCACATGGGTATGATTTTTCTTAAATTATGATTTTGTTGACATAAATTCTCAAGTTGCTATAGAAAATATAGATCCTAAATATAAAATATTTTGTCATGCTGAGGATTCACATTCAGTTAACCAGCACATTAATGGTCAATTAAGTTTGTCCTTATAATTAATTTGGGTTAAACCACTAGTAAGCATCATAATAGCTAGGTATAAATAATATTCAGATTCAAAATTTGAAAAAAATTATAGTTATTTCAAATCTTAAATCTGATTTTTTTTCCTTAATTACTTGAATTTAGTTAAGGATTCAAAGGACCCTTCTCTAGTTAATCCTTAGAATACATTCTTGTAAAACTTTTTCCTTCTTTAGGTCCAATATTGGCTGTTCATAAACTACAGTAGCCCCATGGCTTCTTTGGTGCTTAGTGACAGCTCACAGCTGAGAGCTGACGGCTATGAAAAGTTATCAGACCAAATTATGTATCCCTACGCTGAACCATATGATCTGCAAAAAACATGTGTTTAGCAGATGTCACTTCTGACAGTCAAAATTTAGGTATATTCCTAACTTTTGACTGTCAGAAATCAGCTTTGAACTGTCGATCAGCACCAAAGAAGCCATGGGGCTACTGTATATAATCTTTAAAAACAGGCTGAGTAGGTTAAACAGGGTTACTCCCTATCCAGAGTGTAATTATTGTAATGGTGGTGTTGTGGTTGCCCAGACGAGATGAAACGTGAGCGGGAGTTCTACAGAAAACGCAACTTGCCATGCCCCAAGGACGTCCCTCCCAATGCTGGTGATGCGGAAGAAGAGAAGCCTGCGATGGACGCTCATGCCGAGTCCGATTACCACCGCCAGGATGAACAGGTGGGAAATCCTCTTCCATTCACACCTAAAGTCGCCATGCTTACATTTTCAGGTGGCGGAGTTTAGTAAATCCTATTTTATATATATTAACTCATGTTTATTGTGTCTTAAATTTGACATTTGTTTCACAGAAAGTCTTTAGACCTAAAGGCGTCAAAACACACACACATATATATAATTCTCGAAGGGGTGTGGTGTAGCTGAAAGGGGTCACAGGTCAGGGCTAGCAAACCTTTTTGAGAGTGTGTTCCTAATTTTTCGATCATTTCTATAGATATTCTTTTGTATTCATATAGGAATTTTGGACAATTAAATGTAATTTGGAGCATATTTTCATTAATATTCATAGTTAATTTTATTAATATTATTAATTTATTATATATTATTGTTATTATTAAAAATATCACAAAGGAAGAAAATAGTGTTTTTTATGTAGACATGTCCTACTATTTGTATCTATCCATGGCATCAGCAGCAAAATAGTTTAAAACATTCTTAGGAAACCTTTATATAAAACACTTCTGAATTTTTATAACAAATTTTCCCTTTGCAGAAACATTTGGAAACAATCATAATCATATAGCCTAGGTTTTTATCTCTACACTTTCATAATATAACTTGAAAGCAATGAATATCATATGCTGTATTGGGTATCTCTAGAAGCTATGTTTCAATGGCAAGGAATATATTGAACTGTTTATAAATGCTATCAGTGAATTTGAAAGAGATTTAAAATATTTAATAACTAACTATATTCATAAAATGAAGAGTTTGTTTGTCTCTCATGAACATTGCACGATATCTACCACACGCAGAGGTATGAAATTTTAAAATTAGTAGTTCCTTTGCACAAACATATGCACATCAATCTGAAATCCGAAATCTTTGATTGGATTTTTCAAATTTATTAAAAGACTAGGTCGGAAAAAAAATTATGTCTGTTTGAAGCAAAGAAAAGTGTTTCCCAGGGTAACCATGCAATTAATTGTGTGATTACTACAGGCAACACCAGCTACTTCTGCTAGTTATTAATAATAGTATGGAACTATGAACTAATTGAAAGTGTAGTGAAGGTTGGTTAAGCAATTCAAAGAAGCTAAACAAAAGAGAATGAATTTTCCACTTGAAATTAAATGTTTAGTTAGTTTTATTGTTTTTGAAGTTTGAAAATTATAAAGTTTATAGTATACCTGAAGCTAAATAACAAGTTTAACTAAAAATATTAATCGAGTCTGGGCGGTTTTGTCACCTTTGTTTGGACCACAACAAACAAATAACTTTGGTTTTGATTTCATTATTTTTAACTTGCTTACAACAAGGGTACGGGGAGGGCCAACATTCTTAAATTTGTAGTACTTTGGATTCTAACAGTATTGTCACCTTGAGATTCAAGGTAATGACAAATGTTGAATAAAAATTTGTTTTCATTTTCTTCGCTGAGTGGGAAACACTTCTAAACATCATTTCACTCTGTTTCCAAAAACTAAATATTTTGCAAATGGCAAGCATATTACTTAGATAACAATCAACATTGGCATTTTTAGGTAGACATTTGTTGGATATATTTGTAAAAAAAAAATATTTATAATGTTGGCCAAGTATATATATTTGCAAATCACAAGCATGCTACTTATAGCTATCAATATTTCAAACATTTGATTCATAGAGACCTTTATTTGTGGTAAATAAAAAGATTAGATTTTGTTAAATAAAAGGCTAGATCCTGTTTTGTGGTAAATAAAATGATTAGATTTCGTTAAATAAAGAGTTATATTTTGGTAAAAAAAGAAAAATCATAAAATAAAAGGTTAGGTTCTGATTTATGGTAAATAAAGTTATTATATTTCATTAAATAAACTTGGATTTCGATATAAAAAGTAGGGGAAAAAATCTTGGAACAGAGGGGGGAGGGGGCTGAAAATTATAACAATTCAACTTTAATATGTAATTTTTATGAATAGAAAAATTACAGCTAAAACGTTTGATGTTTTTGACTATTCCTGGCCTGTTATAAACACAAGTCTTTAAATAACATAAAAATTTTTAAATGTAAAAGCCATATTTTGAATATTCAAGCTTTATTTCAAAAATACGTAAAACTTTAGGCATTTTTAATTTTCATTCACCTATTAATCTATTAAATAATTTTCCATATAACAACAATTAATCACCACACTTGAAAATAATGTTACTTGATAGTGACATAAGATGGAAGAACAAAGACATGAAGATAAATAGATCTCAATCTAACTTAACAATGGTGTCATATTCTTCTTTAAATATTTGTCTTTGACAGCCAATTCAAACACTTCTCTTACTAATAATCTTTGGTTTATGGATTTAAAAATAAAATCTTTTGTATTAGTATAGTTGGTACTCTTTTATTTTTTAGGCAGTTTGAGGATAAAAATAAACAACAATGTGTTTAGTGTTAATTCGATTTTAAATCAACAAAGTTGACCATAATTTGCATTTAAAAGGCAAAATGGTCATTTTCACGAAAATATTTTATTTCAATGTATTTCGCGAGTGTATTATTACTTCAAAAATGCTACAATGGTATTTAAATATGTTTTGATAGTAATTTTAACATACTGGGTAAAATTTCATAAAAACACATGTCGAGAAATTTCAGTCTCTCTATTGATTCAGCATATAGTGGACTTTGCACATACATAAGTACCAAATCAATTTTTTTGAACTCTTATTTTCCAACCTAACTTTGATTAACTAATCCACTCCTTAATTTTTAAAATATTCTTTTTTTTTTAGATTAATATTCAAAACTAGACCCTTTACAACTAACACTACCTTAATTTTGAAAACCCAATACAATCACTAAAAGTTACACTATTGTTCCATGTTCAGGTAAACGTGTGCCTAGAATGTATCAGCACCAGCCTCAAATCGTTGCGGAGAAGGTTCATACGATGTTCTGCGCAGGCTACCATTACACACCTCAAGAAGTTTATAGCAATGAAAGTCCTTAATGGCACCAAACTATTCAGAGACGTAAGTGGAGCTTCTCACTTCTGATGGTTTTATGCAGGTTATCAGCAGCTGTCCATAAACTATGTACGAATATCATGGAGGGAGTAGTGCTCGGCTTGACCAAGCACGACGATGAGACGGGGAGTTGGATAATGTGTAATGTCACATTACAATAAAGCGTATCGGCTAGCGTTCTATGTTAATACACCTGCCTGTGCACACATATAAACAAACAACAATCAACTCATCGACTCCGATCGTTGAGCCTGGTGAACACATACAAACACGTTTCAATAAAGGGTTATCTAAACTTTACAATTAAAATACTATTTAAATAATGGCTATAGGGAGTGCATGATATTTTGACATAATATTAGAAGGGGGGTTTACAAAATGGTGACAGTGTGTGTCAAGGAGAGGAGGGGGTAGGAAAAAATTAGTGTGACATAGTTTTAAGATAGTCTCAGGGAGTTCAACTACAAGTAATCCACATCAGTGATCACACAGTTTAAAGTTTCACTCTTTCAATAGACAGAATTGCCAGTGAAAAGGAGGGAGTTTGAATCCTAACCAGGTTTACTTAAAGCCGTGTACCCTAAATGCTTTACCATGGTCACTACATGCAAATATGAGTACATTTCTTCTAATGTGTACCTTTCTTATCATTTAGTGTAAATATGGCAGGTAGCTTGGATGGGTAGTAAGACATAAAAGGACTACATGTCTCAGACATGGTGTTAAAGAATTTAATGAAATTTGTCTTTTACTCAGATAGTAAAATTTCTGAGGTTAGATTTGTAAACAGGATTGCAACACACCTGAGAAAACGGGGGAACCAAGAAAGTTTTTTGTGTTTCTAAATAATAAGGAAAGCATTACACTTAACACTATTTAAAAATACTAGAATATATATGAATATGGGACATTCAAATACAAGCTTTAACTATTATTTAATGCTTTAGCACAGAAGTAAAAGCTAACTGAAAAACAATATATGCTTGATCAGCCTGACACCTTAGCTCAGTCAGTAGCGTCTCTGTCTACTGAGTTAAAAATGTATCATTGGTGAAATCTGGGTTAACCCCTTCACAGTGAAAGATTAATGGCCGGGGACTGGATGTTGTGTCAGTCCTAGTCTTAAGTTATATTATAAGACATAATTAATCTACAACAGGCCTAGCAAGCCGGTAGTGGAAAATGTATCGCTTGAATAAAAAACTGGCTCAGGCCAAGGGCTGGAAACAGTAGTGGATGTAAAAAAAAAAAGCTTAATCAAGCGCATGTCTTATACCCTCCCTCTTTTTTCATCTCCTCTCCTCTCTCTTTTTTCTCCCTGAAACGTTGGATTGTTTAACAACTTCTTACATTTCCCCATCAAGCTCAAATAATCCTGTTTTAAACACCAATTATATGACTTCACAGAATTTTATTGGATGAAAAATCCTCTATACTACTACCTAACGTGTCTGTAGAGATGAAAATTAAATTATTTTATTATTATTTTATTATTATTAAATTATTCTAGAAAACCTGGTAAAATCAGGGAATTTTTATTAAGAAAATAATATGTATGAAAAAAGTGCATTGAGCAAAAACATTTATTAATAAATAAAATGATAGAATATTAGGAAAATGGTAGAGCACAAATAAAAGTAAAAACACTGACACATATTTATACACACTTCAATATTTCAATGCTGTCTCAGTTAAGAAGATGGGTACTGGCACATCAATGGCTCACAAAGTCTAGAAAACCACCTACCATCCATAGAGTAATAGAGAATCATTCAGGGAATTTCAACTCCACCAGAGAAGTTTTCATCCTTACCAATCAAGTTGGCATCACTGTAGACAACATCTTTTTCAGTCTAATTACTACTACTTCCTGAGGAAGATGCTATAATGGCATCGAAATATTGAAGTGTGTGTAAATATGTGTCAGTGATTTTTATTTTTATTTGTGCTATACCATTCTCCTAATATTCTATCATTTTATTTATTACAAAATTATTAATAAAATAGTGACAACCTAGGTAGCATTACATTTTTTGCTCTAATGTAAGTTGTGTTTTCTTCCAGATTGACATCCTGTGCAACGATGAACTGCTGGGAAAGGACCACACCCTCAAGTTTGTGTTTGTGACAAGATGGCGGTCGAGGGAGTCACCCCTCAGGTTACAGTACAGGCCTCGTATAGACATTTGACTGAGCAGCGGGGTTCACATACTCGCACACACATTGTTGAAGTACTCATTGTTTAGGTAGGGGGGAGGGAGGCACACCACTGAACAAGCATTGGCAGGTTTTTACTCATCGGTCTTAGATTGACACTCCCAGCCACTAATGTACTACCTCTCTCTTGAAATATTGTGCACAACATCAAATACAAATCAAGTATTATTTCCTAAGTTTATGTCGAATCAAGATGTGCCGTATTTCTTCTATTCTAAGACACGGTTTTTTCCCCATTTAAACGTCTTTAAAAATTGGTTGCATCTTAGAATTACAGTTATTTCTTGACCAACGCTCTTGATGTTTCAGAAGACTATATATTAAAGTAATGTTGTGCGAAGCTTCGAAAAGTCGAATTGAAAGTTGAAGGTCAAATCTCCTTCAGCTTCGACTTCGACATCTTCAATAACCTTTGCATATTTAAAAAAATTTCGAAAGAAGGATGACACTTCCATAAATTATCAAACAATTTAATTTTATCTTACTAAATATTACATATTTTAATATTCGATAATTTTAAAAACTTTACTAAATAGAATTTTAACACCGGCTGGTAATTTAACCACCATAACGTAAGCATAGATCAAAAGTGGGCAAGTAAATGTTATTATATTATATTCACTATCACCAACATAATTTTGTAAAAAATAAAAATACATAATATAAAGAAATAACACCATGGTCACTGGTATAAAGCAGAGAAATCGCCTTAGTTTTGCTTCATCCCAGCTCGCGTCCAATGTTTAGTCCATAATATTCTATCTATTTGAAATTATCTGTGAAAAATTTACATGTGCATTTTGTCACAAAAGTTTTTAATAGCTTCTTCGTGTTTTCTTTAATATTCAAAATGGCTGATACGGAAAGTGGGAAACGAAAACAAAATTTAATTCATAATTATTATCATAGAAATGCAGATGAAAAGTTTGCAAAATAATTTTATCAGCTTCACGATATAAGTAAATATTAAAGCTTTATTGATAATTTACTAAGCTCATCAGTAATCCTATGTTTATTAATTATTAATATAGGTCTTCGACTTCGACTTTTCTTCGCAAGTTTCAAGCTTCGCTTCACATTATAAAAAAGTTGCCTTTGCACACCCCTATATTAAAGGATGATGAAGATAAAGATGGCTCAGAAGAATCAGACTCTTAATGTGATGTAGACTCTTGATATTGATTCAGATGCAGATATCGACGGCACAGAATAATCAGACTGATGTTGATTCATAAAGAAGTGATGAATAACACACATACCAACTGTTAAATAAGTTAATATTGTTGTTAGTACATTGAATTTTGTAATAAAATATTAGGTACACCATTCTAGTGTTTTATTTTAATTTATTTTCTTAGAATTAAAACTTTTTTCTGTTGCTACTGAAAAATTAAGGTGTGTAAGTAATACAACTGATGCAGTCTTAGAATCCAAGAAATAGGGTATTTGGAACAAGGTACAGAAAAGAGGGACACACAAAAAAAAAAAACTATTTTGTACCTTCACTATTTTTTACCTTCTTCCATGTATAATAGAACTTGCTTCAGAAACTAAAAAGAGAAATTTTCTTAAAGAGTTAAATCAGGGTAGTATGAGTTGGTTATTTCATATCATCATATGTATAATATACAGTGAAATATATTTATAACAACATTTAATCAAACAAATGGTTTGTTTTAGCTAGGAGTGTGGGAAACTGAAAAAAGTCTAAAATATCGACTTTCAAAATATTTTTATTTTAGATAAAAATAATGTATTCTGAAAAATTCCCCCC
>CABFWB010001573.1:0-23319 GCA_902151455.1 Timema bartmani
AGGGGCAAGGTAGCTAGCTTTTCTATTGTTAATGAATTTCTTTATATTAAACAAAATATTACAAACAATCAATTTACCTTGTGGTTACTGCAAGCATTTCTAGGGAAGAAATACATTCCCGCATGACTGTGTTCTGACGCTGGAGGTCGATTTAAAATGTAGTCAAATGTAGATGTACTTATTCTAAAGTAGTTAAAGAATTTCCTTTCATCCTCTTGGAGTCTCCCAATAAGAGTATAGAAAGTGCCTTCAAGAGTCCTTGCGGCAACTATAGGATGCACCCAAAATTCTATTCCTCTCCGGTTATGACGTTGCCTCCTCCGGAGATGAAGCAAACACAACAAAATAAGCCTCCTATTCCACATGGGAGCCATGTTGTTTGCTCGCCACCACCCACAAAACTGCCTATACCTCTCAAGCACCGATAGCGATAGTGTCGGTGTGTGTGCAACAACCCACGCCGGTATCGGTGCTAACAACGATATCGGCGCCGGCGCCGACACCGATAATATCGGTACGTGTGCAACAGGCCTAAGGCTGAGTCTCTTATGGACGTGTGAAATCGTAGGCTACATACGTAGCTTGTCTTTCGTTTCGAAGTCTTCAGAAGTTTTACAGAGTATATTATTTTTGTACTGAGATTAAAGTTGACACGTGAAGAGAGTCGGATAGTGAATCAATTTAAATTTAAATTTTAGTATTGTATCATGTGCGTAACATTTCAGTGTTCAGTTACGTAATAATTTGCGAACATTGCTTTTGTTTGGTAAAAGTGACCAAAAAAAGTTTGAAAAAATATACCAACCTAAGTCGAGCAGTGTTGAAGTAACAAGAGGTGAGGGGGATTTCTACCTCTGGAAATAATTTGTATTCCCCTCCTACTGACTGAAATAAACTCACCCTCTCTTCTAGAATAAACTTGCCCCTATCTAGATTTGGTTCACTCTTTCTGATATTCCCGAATATTAAGCTGACAAATGACCTTGTATCAAATCCCAAATAGCTTCTAAAGGCATCCTGTTTTATACAAATTTCCGGCTAAGGATCAATTCAAATACCTTCCAGAGAGAAGCACCCTTATTAAAATAACTTCTGAGATCATCCAATTTTCCAAAATTTGCTGGATCAGGCCCACTATAAATTGCTTCTTGATGCATATAATTTTCAAAAGATTTATAAAGGAGGACTTCTCCAAATAGCTTAAAGAGGCATATAATTTTCAAAAAGTGCAGGGTAAAGACTAATTAAAATAGCTTCTACAGTAATAATCTAATTTTTCCAAAAATTTCTAAGCAAATTCCACTTTAAATAGCTTCTAGGGATAATCAAATTTCAAAAAAATCTATAGGAAAACCACTCCAAATAGCTACAAGATGCATTCTTTAAATTATTGCAACACTAGTTTTGCGAAAATTTCAAGTAACAAACTATTTTTGGCACATCCATTTTTTTTAGCACCGCGTCTCATTACCCTTTAGGGTTATACGCTTAAGTACTAATTATGCTAATAGGTAAAGAATTGTGAAGGATGAATTTAGAGGAAGTGAACCCTCATTTGCGCGGAGGGAGAGTGGAAAACCATTCAGGGAAAACCACCTCAGTTCACCCGACCAAGATTCGAACCTCGATCTCACCATCCTCAACACGAATATAGCGCGTTAGCTAACCACGCCACCGAGGTGGGTCACATCCAAATTATAATTTAATGAAACGAACAAGAAAAAGTAGTAAAATATTTTGGTATTTAACTGTAAGGTTTCGCCTGGAGAATACACACAATTCAGCCTCTTAACCCCCACCACTATACATATAGCTATAAAAAGATAACGATATATTATGTCAACTTTAAAGAAAAATTAGCTTTCCATGCCCTTGGGTTTTAGCAATATTGTGTATACTTTCTAAACACACATTTCCCTACACTAGTGCTAGTTTGGACTATGTGAACTAAGCTTACAGTTTTTCTCAAATAAACATTTGTGGCCAGAAGTGGAGAGATTTTTCAGATAATACAAGGCTAGCGTTTTTGTTTCGACTAAAATAGAGTGAGCTCCTCATGTTGGTTAGTCGCAGTGGAATATTTGATTCGTAGGCGTGTGTGTGGTATGTGGAGCCAGACGTGAGGCCATGTGTTGCCCCCAAAACATTCCAGTCCCCCATGTGGCTGATAACAGAAACAACACTACATATTGGTGTACAGAACACACCTTCCACTTCCTAAGGTCAATGTTCTTGAAAACATTTCAAAAAAATTTGCTATTTCCAACCTCTTTTTTTCAACTCCAAATAAATCAAGACGGGAAGAAATTTATTTCAGGATGAAAAAATATTTTCAGGAGGCAATGCCCCACCTTCCCCTCCACCTTGAATTCCCACCAACCCGGTTCTCCCACTACTGGGTATATCTTTATTTAAGAAGTGCTCGATGTAAATTTTCATACCTGGAGGGAGGACTGAGGAGGCGATATTTATGTTTCTAAATGTTAAACAAATTTACAGCATTTAATGTATTTAATCCCTGCCTTTAGTTGCCATAAAAATAAACTACAAATATCATATAAAAGCATTTAATATTCGTACTCCTCCCCCTTACAGCAATTGGAGGACCCCTATGATTTAGTGGCCTGACTACGGCCTTGATCTTACCATTTATTTATTTAAAAAGTTAACTGTTAATTTAAATCTCAATGTTAAAGATATTATTTAAATAAGGAACTATTGGCATCACCATAAATTAGATTTGTCTAAAAAAATTGTTTTTAGTTGTTAGGACAGAAATAAAATGTTAAAACTTTGAATTTCTTATTTTAATTCATAAATAATTTTGTGGATGGCCCAGGATTTGTGAGTGCCTTAGGGCGTGACCGTTCCGAGACCTATTACACCCCATGGTGAAGGTAGCCGGCGAGTTTACCGAATAACAATTTTTCGAAAACCAATTTTTCGACATAGCAATTTTTCGAACTAATAGTTTTTCGAAAACATCTTTTTCGAAAATCAATTAGGCGAAAATAAAATTTTCGAATTGCAGTTTTTCGAGAACCAGTTTTTCGATCTAGAAATTCTTCGAATGAGAAGTTTTCGAAAACTTCTTTTTCTAAAATGAATTTACCTCAAATCTGTTTTCAAAATAAATGTTTCAAAAAGGAGGTTTTCGAAAATAAATTTTTTGAACGACAAGTTCGAAGTTTAATAAAATTCTAGCTTAGGTTAGGTTAGGCTAGGTTAGGTTAGGTTAGGCTAGGGGTATTCCTCCCTATAGAGGGTGAGGATAGGGGTAGGTGATTCCCAGTCCTCGATAAAATAGCTTCCGGAAAACTCGCAGTTCGCTAAATTAATTTTCCCCAAAAAAATTAATTTACAACCCGCAAAATTGATTCTTCAAAAAATGTATTGTTCGAAAAATTCATTTTCGATTATTTTACTGTCGAACAATTGATTTTCGGTAAATTCATTTCGGGAAATTGATTTTCCGGCAATTGATTTTCGAAAAATGTGGTTTCGACAAACATATCGTTCGGAAAATTGATGGTTCGAAAAATTGATTTTTGACTAAATTACTTTCGATGAATTTGTATTCGGTGAATTGATTTTGATAAATTGATTTTCAAATAACTTGTTTTCGAAAAATGTACCTAGACCCCCTGGCGAGACAGGCAGGACCATATGGTAGCGAACGGGCACACCAGGCCACCCCTTCACCCCCTTCTCCTCGGGCAACCACCGCTCGGCTGGTAAAACGATCCCCCCCCCCTCCCGAAAACCCCCTAGTGCGTGGTCAGTGGATCAGCCTAATATTTGCAAACTCTGACAAGAGATCGCGCCAAGGCAAAGGGACCTCTAAACAAAAAAACTCTACAGAAAAAGGACAAAAATAATCCATCTTATAGGAATATGTAAATCCGTTGTATAAATAATTGTTCATGTTAATTATAAGAGGGTAAAATATACATGTTCTAACCTGAGTTTAGAGATTAAGCCTTGGGGGGCAGGGGGAGGGTTGGGCCCAACCTCCCCCCCAGCTAATAAAACATGTTGATGTCTGGAGATAAGGAAAGAGAAAATCATGAATAAACAAACCGAGTGATTGGGTCTAGTTAATTTTTAGTCACCTTATCCCGCCATCCAGCGCTCAGAAACAATCGGGCTGTCATTTCTCCCTCCTCTTTGAGCACAGAACCATCCGGGCTGCCATTTTCCTTCCTAACACAACCTCCACCATCTCCTCATTTCATCATGAATCCCCTTCCCACTCATCCCCGGTCCCGCCGCAGTAAGGAAGATGCAGGAAGACACGCAACCCTCCTCCCAAGAGTCTGCTCTACGGCCAATTACCCAGTACGCCACCTATCACTTCAATACACCCTACCACCCCAGTATTAGAGTCCAACGTGATAAGAAACAAACGATATAGACAGACAAGAAGAATAAAATATAATTTATAAACTTACCTTCCTACCAAGATTCCAGTATATTCTCCTTAGCCAAAGGGAATTCTCAAAAATCAAAGAGAACATCAAATATAAAGGAATGCCTACAAGCTTTAGCAACACGGTTATTGGCTACGCTAATTGAAGATCAAATTGTTCATAGCCAAGAAAGCTCACTACGCAAGTCATCAGTGTCACTTTCTTTGTGAAAAGCCGAACAAAAAATACTTTGTAGAATTTGTTCGTACATTATTATAGGCGTAACCTAATTTAAAGGAAATATACCCACATTGATATATCTTTATAATGACAGTAAACGGTTTAAAAACCAGCCAATTAACTTAATTAGTCTGATGTGAGCATGTAAAATAAATGACATGGTGCACCGCACAGACTTTCCCTCTCGTTCATCTTAAAATAGACACCTTACTAAAAATTGGTAAGATTTGTGAAACAAAATAATATACATTTTTTCAGAAACACTCTACCAAACATTATAAATGAAATATTATACACTGTTACTGAAATATTGAGGAAAGAGGAACATCTATGTTCACAAAAGAACATAATAATTAATTTCACATTTAAAAGACCTTAGTAAAAATGTATGTATGTATATATTTGTTTATAGCTTAGAAAATAATCGTTTTATAAAAATACATTTCAATTAAAATATTTTATTTTTAATAGTGGTAGGTACAACTTTAGAATGTTAAGTAATTTCATATTTCAAATAGTTGCGGCGATATGATCAAAATTAGATATTTCTGCTTATGTAAAATATCATAAAAGTAGTTTTCACAGGTAAATGTGGATTGCAATTTTGTTTGTAACGTTAATTACATTTTAATCAAAATCATTATAGCAGATTTTGAGTAAATAGATTTTGTGTCTTTTTGCCCTTCAGTAAACTACCCTTAATTTTAGGGTTAGATATCTAATTCCAACAACCACTCGGGGGTACCTTATGAAAACCCTAGATACCACTCCATCTTACTAACACATATGAAAAATACTGGTCTGCATTGAGCTGACAGGAGTAGTTTGTTTGTAGAGCCAGAATGTTACTAAGAAGAACAATCTAGCGATCATTTCAACCCACCTAACAAGAACGCAATGTATCAATCACCTATAAAATAACAGTAGTAGATATCTAGCATGTTATCGAACAGAATATTAGTTAAAACAATCACTCCAACTTAATCAATATAAGTGAACTGTAGAGGCTATCTCTGTGCTGACTGGAATAATGTGTTTAGAACCATGATCCCACTAAGCAGACAATAAACTAGAGCAAGAACTCTAGCTTAACTAGCGAGAGTGAACTGAACTGTAACTAGAACCACAGTTCAGTTCAATCTTGTTCGTTTAGTTGGAATGATCCCTCTACCTAATATCTATTCAGTGGTCATATTAGCTCTACACAAACTATTCCTATCAGTTCCTAGCTAACTAGTACAGTTAACTTGTGCAGTTGGAGTGCTCAGTTGTCATGCTGACTCTAAACACGCTATTATTTCATCTATTTTATAGCTGTTCATCATAGTTAATTCTTTTTTTATCTAAGTTGGAGATCTCACTCTAGTTCATTTTCTACTTGGTGGCGTGGCTCTATGGGCCTACATATTATTCCTGTCAGCTCAGAGCTGGCCAGTCAATACATTTCACTTGTGTTAGAAGGCTGACGCTAGATTATGGTCCTCGTAATCAGGCACGTAGTCAGAAAATACTTTCGGGAGAGAGGGGGGCACATTTTAATATTATATATTCTAAATATGTACACATCACAATATATTAAAAATATATTAAATGGCAAAAGAATATTCTCTGTCTATGGTAAGAGAAACAATGTACATTTTTATTTTCCTAGGCGTAAAAGTTTATATAATTTTTTTTAATGTCTACTGGTTTCCTATGTAATGACATCAATGCTAAGTCCCACCGAACATTGGCTGCAGGGCAGGCATAGCACAGGAAGAGATTTCTGCAAGGCATCACACATTACATGCAAGGCAGGCATAGCACAGAAAGAGGTTTCTGCAAGGCATCACACATTACATGCAAGGCAGGCATAGCACAAGAAGAGATTTCTGCAAGGCATCACACATTACATGCAAGGCAGGCATAGCACAGAAAGAGGTTTCTGCAAGGCATCACACATTACATGCAAGGCAGGCATAGCACAAGAAGAGATTTCTGCAAGGCATCACACATTACATGCAAGGCAGGCATAGCACAGAAAGAGGTTTCTGCAAGGCATCACACATTACATGCAAGGCAGGCATAGCACAAGAAGAGATTTCTGCAAGGCATCACACATTACATGCAAGGCAGGCATAGCACAGAAAGAGGTTTCTGCAAGGCATCACACATTACATGCAAGGCAGGCATAGCACAAGAAGAGATTTCTGCAAGGCATCACACATTACATGCAAGGCAGGCATAGCACAGAAAGAGGTTTCTGCAAGGCATCACACATTACATGCAAGGCAGGCATAGCACAGAAAGAGGTTTCTGCAAGGCACCGCACATTGCACGCAGGGCAGGCATAGCACAGAAAGAGGTTTCGGCAAGGCATCACACATTGCACGCAGGGCAGGCATAGCTAGATTTAGGTTCAGAGTCATACTCAGAATTTAATAATTTAGTTTTACTGTACTCTGTAAAAAAAAAGTTAGCAAAGGGTCTGACAAGAAACATTTCACCTTTTAAGTAATTCAGTTCGGTAGCAATCTTTTCCCATGGCTAATCTTTCAGTTTAGTCCTCATGTAGTCTGGATTGCTTGTGTCGTACAACACTAGATTATCTTTAAATAACTGGATAAGAAGTTCCAACGCAATATTGCACTACGTGATGGAGGTTCAGAGGACACAGGAAAACTGTCCCACTACTACAACCAGACCTAGGCGCGACTGAGTTATTCATATACTGCGTTTGTGCTCTGTCCAATATGCGGTAAGCCTAGCCCTGTCCCATGCAGTTTTGAAGATAGGTCTTCACGCATTTCAATGTAGAAAAGGACCGCTCTGCAAAAGCTGTTGTCATCAGAAGAGTTGCCAAGATCCTAACTAATACATGAATATTTGGGAAGAGGGTTTCACTACATCCAGTAATGGTATCTACAGTATTCTTTGGCCGTCTTTACTGAGGAGTGTTTTACCATTTCTGTGACCACAGCTCAAATTACGATGTTAACATATTTAAATTTGTTTGTTTCAAGTCATCAATGTAGAAAACCATTCTTTTCTAGGTGGGAACTTTTTACTGTACTACTCAATAAAAGCTTTTATAAGTTTATATGCACCATCTAGGGGGCGCCATAAAATTCTAGGGGGTCTTGACCCCCTTCAGATACTCCACTTTCTACGCTCATAGTAGATGTATTCAACAGCTCTCGTCCAAGAGCTATACGAGGTGGGAGCACTTTGTAGGTGTCCTCCCTGGACCCGCGTGTCAGAGGGTCGATGGGTCAAGTGCCATGATTGGCTGACCCCGGGGTCACTAGCTGGTCACAGCGGCTCTAACAAGGCTAGTTTAGCAATGTATTAGAAACATGACATGCCGGAGCTAGTCGCCATCCAACCCCGGGGGGCCAGAATTTATTCTGACTGGTAAATAGCAGGGATTATCAAAGATAGAGGAGGATTTGGGGGTTCAAACCCCCCTTCCCTCTCCAACCAACATGTAAGAGTATTATTAATAAAACCTAAAGCCAAAGCCTAGGATAGCGGTTTATTGGAGTCATAAATTTCATAGCACCTACAACCCCGACTATGATTTTATTAAATCTTTAAATTACTTCGAGATTGATTCGATTTTAAAAAAATAATAAAATCTTTGGTTGGGGATTTTCCCCATGAGCCACCACAAGTAGAATCCCTCTCGCCCTGGTGCAATGTCATTCTCACTGCATGCGCACACTGGTGCATTTTATTACATTTAATACCTCACCTCCCTTGGATCAGGTAGTATCGCTGTTGACACGTATTTGAATTATTCACCCTCCTCATTCTACTCTAATGAAAATAAAAATACAACTCTTAACTCTTATGGTCATTCATTAATTTGTAATGGTAAGACGGTACTCACTCCGGAGGTAGCATCGGGCCTTACTGGCTGGTGAGCAACGTGTGATCTCCTTGAAGGACACGCCTCTAGCGGAGTGCAGTGACACCTCTGACGTCATTGGTGTTTCTCAGGAGAATGCTCGCAACTGGTGGCACAATATAGATCAATGCTCGTTCCCGGGTTCAAGTCACTCCCGAGCACTATGCGGTACAATGCTCACTACTGGTGGCACAATATGGACCAATGCTTGACCCCAGGTACAATATAGATCAATGCTCGTTCCCGGGTTCAAGCCACTCCCGAGCACTATGCGGTACAATGCTCGCCCAAGGGTACAATATTTCACAATGCTCGCTCCTTGGCTCAATACGGTGCAATGTTCGCCCTTTATCACAAAATGCTCGGTAGCGAGTCTCCGAGTAGCTGGTAAGATCACAGATGGTGGCTTACATCACAGAATTAAATTACTTTTTTTTGATGAATTTTTCTCGATAAAATATCACCTTTTTATTTATGTGTCTTTGCGGTTGTTCCCAAAATTAAAAGTACCCGGTGGTTAGAAAATTAACTTCTATAAAAGTCCGAATAAACTAAAAAAATATGGGTTTTTTTTTGTCGCTCAAACAATTTTTGTGAAATAATTGTCAGTATAATATTTTGTGTGATTTTTGAATAAAACACTAGTTTTTGTACTCTAGTATGGAAGTGCGCCCGATGTAAGGAACGGAGCCCGACTGTCAAGTGTCCGGCCTGCTCTAACCTGGTTGCACCTAAAGGAACCTAAGATTGGTCCAGGGGAACGCCTCCGAACTACGCCCCTGCAATCCGTGGGGCTCTGTGAAATATATATCACACGCGTCGTAAGACGTCACTGGCTACAATGTCTATTGCGAGCCTGACGCTTTAAATTGGGTTTTTTTCAGCACCATGTCTTACTTTTTTTTAGTTTAGCACCACGTCTTACTACCCGTTCGGGTTATACGTTTAAGTACTAACTACACTAATGGATTAGGATTTGGGAAGGTTGAATATAGAGGAAGTCAACCCACATTTGCGTGAAGGGAGAATGGAAAACCATTTAGGAAACCGCCACCCCCTCCCAGTTCACCCGACCGAGATTCGAACCTCGCACTCTCCGTCCTCGGCTGCCTAGTTCAATATGAATCTAGCGCATTAGCCAACTACGCCACCGAGGCGGGTACCGTGTCTTACTACCCGTTCGGGTTGTACGCCAATTAAATTGTGTTAAAAGCTTGATTTACAAAGTTTTTATTTCAAGACTCTGCTGCTTGCTTAGTTGGCTTAGAGTGGGCCTTACACATGTATTTAAATTACCTAACTTTGAACACCTCTTGGGACCTGAGCGCTCCCTCTCTTCACTACAATAAGAAGTTCACCTTGTTAGGTTGCTAGTTATTTACCTCTTGATACTTAATTATTCCACATACCCAAAATGTTTACGGTCTCATAAAACCAATTTCCTCTCGCATAGCATTGAATTAAATATAAAATTACACTTCTTGATTCCTGTTCAAAAAACACACATAATTTTTTTGTGTACCTTTTATTTCCATACTTCGAGGAACATCTTCAGCAACCATTGTCATAAATAGCACAAATAGCCTAAGTTATGGACAGTTTCCAAAAAATTACATAAACAGAACAAAAACTATTCATTACACACACAATTTTCTTTTAGAGTGTCATAGCTGCCATTTATGCATCATATAATGATTGTGTTGACTCAGATGTGACAAACGTGGTTTGGGAGGCTCTCATACAGCCCCCCATAGAGTAGTGTCTCCGCACGTAACTCTAAAAACCTCTTAGTCGGTTCCCAAAAATGTTTCTTTTTCCTCAAATAATATTAATTAATAATATGCTTTTATTTGTTCCAGTAACTTCGCGAAATGCGACAACCCGTCAGTGAACTACCCGAAAACCACACGGTGTGACCAATTGGTCGGTACGTGTTGGAATTTGCTCTCGTGCACCCCTTCAAGGGTGCATTAGAGCATGCTTTTTGAGTCTGGAGTGTGTTGACTCTACACAATCTGGGCCAGGTTTACTAAAATAGTAATTAAGAATGTTTGCTGGTCATCGCTTATAGGCCCTGCCATTGATCTATATTCTCAAAATATTTGTAATTCTATTAGTAGTGGGGAGGAGGGGGGACGGGGCAAGGAAGACAATGGCTCCCTTGCCCCAACAATTAATGAAATGTTTAATTCATAAAATCGAGAATTCATGTTTGTAGCAAGGGAAAAATATAATTTAGTTATATTATTTAGGTCTAATTGATTACGCTTTCATGTTAATGAGTTGGTACGTTGCATAGATTATGAAAACAAAAATGTGTAAATAAATCATTTATATGGATTTGAACCAAAATTTGTGTAAGGGTATTTAAACTAACTTCCTCTAAGTTTGTTCAAATAACGTCAACCGACATAATTTAACATAGCTATTATTTATCTAACTTTATTAAAAAAAATAAAGTGATTTCAATAAAAAATAAATCAATACAATCAACTAAAATAAATCGACTAATAGTTGAATAATAATCCGTAACGCTAAATTAAATCCTTCTCATCAAAACCTGTCACTTTGATTTGCGTAAGTTATTGAAATCAAGCACTAATTCTAGAATTCACACACGGTAGTAAAAAAAATAAAATAATATATAAGACTCATAGAAGAAGTCTCGTGTAATAATCTTAAGTATCACGCGGTATACAAATGGCGGCTGTTTAAAATCACGTAGCTAGTTATCGCAGTGCTGTGGGCGGAACCAGTTCCAACTAACATTTCCATAATTACCAGCCAACTCTGTTGGTCCTGTTTTGGTGCTTTGCCCATGCCCTACCCAACTATGGCGTCCTTCAAGACACGGCGAGATAGGTCGGGTTTAAATACCCGGCACACCCCGGCCAGCTTACGATGGCTTTATCAGGTGGCGCAACCAGAAACCTACTTTGTGGCGGCCGAAGGATGTATTCACTGTAACGAAGCTATTATTCCTGTATTTTTCACCAATTGTGAATTTTAGGATCACTTTAAATGTGTGTAATGGTAGACCTTTTGGATATCAGATCATAAGACTGGTCTTATAAATATAGTCTTGTACATTTGACATAACTTCGGTTGTTTATATTTTAGTTCTACTTAATTTTTTAAGTTATAGTTAAATTATTTGCAATCTTTCGGACTCTTAAATATCACAAACATAATGTCATGTTACGTTGACGAGTTGAATAAATATGTATCCCAAAAAATATAATGGGAAGATATATATTTGAAAGCTAGTTAATAATATATAACTATTTCTAATAACTTTTCCAACTGGCAGAAAAGATATTATTATTATTATTATTATTATTATTATTATTATTATTATTATTATTATTATTAGCACCACGTCTTACTACCCGTTCGGGCTATACGCACTTACGCTAATGTGTAATGGTAGGGTGATTGTGAGATGAAATGGAGGACCTACAGTTTAACGTGGAATCCGAACCACGGTGGAGGCCTGGCATTCCACACATTCACAAGTTGTGATTAATACACGGCAGAAAAGATAAACATTACCTTGAATAGACCCAAATATTACACCATATGAGTTTGAAAATGTAATTATATAGGATGGGCTATCATATACATTAGTAACCGAATCGGTAGTTGCATGGTCTGACCGCAAACGGGTCAATTCCGAGCCTCTCTTCTTCTTCGCAACGCGTCTTACAACCCGTTCGGGTTATACGCACTTACGCTAATGTGTAATGGTAGTGTGATTGTGAGATGAGATGGAGGACCTACAGTTTAACGTGGGATCCGAACCACGGTGGAGGCTTGTATTCCACACATTCACAAGTTGTGATTAATACACGTCTTTTCAGAGGTGAAGGAAGGGTTTGGCAATCAGATAAATCTGTGACCGGGACCGAGGATTGAACCCTGGACCTCCAGCACAGAACTCTGACACTTTACATCTAGACTGTCAGGTCACCAATCGGAGTCTCTTTTCCCGCGGCTTCTGACTGTCGCAGCAGTAGCAAGAAATGTCACGTGCTTTCTCTCAACGTCAGTCACTCGCATATTCTCCCACTGACACTGACTAGGGATACTCGATCTTGGATCGATCTTTTAGAGAATCGATTTATTGCCCTCGATTAATCGATGTTTTGGATCGATTCAAAGGCCTCGATCTGATTCACGTATCGATTCTTTTTCTAGTGATTTCAAAAAGATCGAATTGAAAGATCGAAATAAATCAAAACTTCGAATCGATTCAGGGAAATTTAATTTTGTTGGTTCTAGGAAATGTTTTTGTTGACTATTAGTACTAGGAAAATTTCAAAACCAAGTCTTGCAATCTTGGGCTCCTAATTAGTTATTATTTGTCTTTAGTTAGTAAAGTGAAAAGAATAATCCACTGATCTGCTCTTTTTACGTCTAGGTTCTGTAAATGCCTCTCTGGGGTCTAGTGGTTAAGGTTCTGGTTTGTCTCCAATATACCCTATATAGCCTGATTTTCTTAATAATCTTCTGGAAGCTCCAGGATCCCCAATCTCCTTTTTGATTTGGAGGGCAAAAACATTTTAAATGTCATGTGCTTTATTTTGCTTTAGCATGTTTCTGTAAAAAAAAATACAGCTGTGGCTGTACTTGCCCCAGTGATTTTGCACGTGGGGCAAGTGCAGCCCAGGAGCCCGTAGCTATTGTAGCCACACTGGCTACACTTGGTCCAGTTTTTTTTACAATTTTCTTTGTTTTATTTTTTATTACTTTAGTTTATAGGCTATTTAATATTATTTTGCTTTTTCAATTAGGATGTAGAGGAGAAATTCATTTTTCAGTGTCGTTTGCTTCATTAAACATTCAATAATAGACCAAATACATGCAAAAAGAATGTTTCCATAGGTTAAGTCTAGGTTAAGCTATAAAACATTTTAAGTTAGGACTATAGTAAGAACAAACTTTTTTTTTTCCATATAGAAGTGATCTTGAGTTTCCGAAAAGTTCAAAGAGCCAAAGTGCTGATTCTTCAAACATTGAAATTAAAAATAAACTGCTTTCTTTAATTGAACAAAACCATGTGTAACATGACTGGGAGTCCAACAAACATGGAAAAAATATCTAAGTAGCCTACCATATAAATAAATTTATTAATATGTGCCTTATAAAGATATCAACATCTCACGGTTTTTGTGACTTTTGTGTTCTCCATCAGGAAAAAGTTCGTAACTTTTGACAGGCTAAAGATTTGTGAATGATTCAAAAACTGTCAGAATCAGTAAAAAATGGGCTAAAATACACTTGCCCCAGTGTTTCTTTAGGAGCACTCTAATATAGAATTCCAAGCCCTGGCTGCACTTGCCCCGACCTCTGGGGTAAATGCAGCCACGCGACATCGTGTCAAAATAAAACTTCCTAAAGCAAACACTATGCAATTAAAAAAAAATCAATCGGTGTGCCAGAAGAAAGCCTATTAAACAAGGATAACAATACAATACAATAACCAATGGTGGCTGTCTCATGTTTTAACTGTAAATTTTCAAAATGAAGAAGTGATATTAACATTCCTCCACCTGGCTGGACCTGCACCATATTTTGTCTTCCCACCAGACACTGCCTATTTCTGTCAAACAAATTTTAACTAAATTTGAACCAACAGCAGCAACTGGCCGGATATACACACTGAAGAAAGAAGAAATGGAATTTGCAAATAATGCTTTGAAGAAAATTTTTCATTCAAAGTGAATATTACACAAGAATATAAAATGTAAGCTTTTTTTTAAATATTACAATGTTTCATATTTGTATTATCTTGTTTGTGGTATGTATTTAATTGTGTTATAGCTGTTACCATCTTAAACGTCAAAGGCCCATCTCAGACAAAACATATAAATGTTCTGTAGGCTTTAGTGAGTTTTTATCGCAACTTTAAAAAAAAAGTTTTATTAAACTATATGTAGGCTACAAAAAACAAATTCATTTACGTGAATTTACTAATTAAATAGGCCTATTTTAATTTATTGCTATGAGAACCTCGTTCATGGTATTATTTTGGTGACCCTAATATTATTAAAAACTAATTTAAATGTGATCCCATTGAGATCCTATGTTGAAATTTGGCATGCATACCTTTGAGACACGAATGAAAGATTGTGATTTTTTTTCAAAAATTTAAAACATGGGTTTTTGATAAATTAAAAATCAATTTTTGAGTTGCTGATTTTGAACTTTTAAAATGCCCTAATGTGGGCATGTGATATATCATTTTAAAGCCCAATAAAAACCTTACAAAATGGTTTCCATTTCATTTTTATATCTCATTTCTAGCCAAAATTAAATAAAAAATTATGAACGGTGAAGCTCAAAATGGCCTTTTTTGAAAATTTAAAAATGTGTAACTCAAAAACTAAATAAGAAAAAATTATGACATTTTAGATTTTTAACTGTCTTTGTAGGAATAACAATTGTGCCAAATTTTATTAAAATCCAATAGGGTCAGTGGATAAAAAGTGGATAAAATTTGGATCACTTGGCATGGAATGGCCCAGGCATGGTTAGCGTCCCTACAGAAGATATTGGTGAGACTGTTGGGTTTTTAATTGAGATGACAGAGGGAGATGATAAAAATGCACCCACAGCAACTATAGGGCTGCCTCCTGACATTGATGTAAGCCCTCCTACATTCTCACTGCCACAAAGAGGAATTAAATCACAGGCGGTATCATGGACAAACCTTGCACCCCCCTTTACCCCAAAATAAATAAAAGTGGATCTTGTTCTGAAGTTACTAAGAGGTACCTTAGCTAATATTAACTCTAAAATAAGTACTATGGAAACAGTGATAGAAGATCCCGTTCATTTGATTGGGAAAGGCGTCGAAATGATGCTTAAGTTTATAGTGAAGATGCGGGAAAAGTTGGCGTTCCGAAATTAATTTAGAGAATTGACTTCGGAATGTGTGAATACATACAATTCAGACTGACTTTTTTGTTTTTTTATTTTTATGATTAATTTGCTTGTCACTTTACTATAACATTTACTACAGATTTTTATATAACTACTTAATATCTTTTTCATTTCATTATTATGTTAATAGTTTTTAGCTTAACCCGTTTCCTGGTGCGTGCTTAGCACAGCAATCAACGCAGGAACGGCAGCCATTTTTCTACTCTTATCTGAAACATATTTTTGTTACTCACCTATGTTTTCATTTATTGCTTGATTCATAGCCATAGTATAGCCCCATTTTACTCATAGCCCCATTTATTAGCTTCAGTATGAAGTATTCAGACTGGCTAAAAGTACATTGGTTCATCAATAGATGGTATTACAATAATTTATTGAAGTGAACTTTCGGCCAAACACAGACACCGTTCATTGCAGGTGTCAGGGAATGGGTTAGTACATTCTACTGATTTGATTGTGATTTTTGTTTTCACTTTATAGCTAGTAGAAAACAAAAAAAAAATATATAGTAACCAAAATAAAATAAAAATATAATTGATATGTATAGCTTGCTGTGTTATTCTTTACCCTAAAACATGTACAAATTTATGGTTCATTAATTTTGATTCCTAAGCTAGAATACAAAAAAACAAACAAAGTTATAGAAAACAACCTGCCTCGGTGGCGTAGTTGGCTAACGCGCTAGTCGTGTTGAGCTCGACCGCCGAGGATGGGGAGATCGAGGTTCGAATCTCGGTCGGGTGAACTGGGGGTGGTTTTTCCTAAATGTTTTTCCACTCTCCCTCCACACAAATGTGGGTTCACTTCCTCCAAATTCAACCCTCCCAATTCCTATTCCATTAGGGTAATTAGTACTTAAGCGTATAACCCGAACGGGTAGTAAGACGCGGTGCTAAATATTAAATATTATAGAAAACAATAAGTAAGCCTATAGTCTCCAAAAGAACTATTATTATAAACATGATTGATAATGTTAAATAGCTTGTTTAGTTCTCAACCCAAAATAACAAAAACATAAAAACAAATTGAAGAGTTATAGTAAAAAAATATTACTATATAAACATATACCTAGAACATGCACAAAGGTATAACAAGGAACTGGATCATCTCTACAAAATAAATGGTCAAGGAACCTAATTAGAGAACAAAATCGTCAAATACAAAATTAGTATAAATATTATTATTATTAAAAAGCCTCTGACTCAAGTAGAAACACACATTTCCATGACCATATGTATCCATTCAATAAACCATTATTAGTGGTTTTGGAATCATATACAAGAACAAAAAGAATAACTAATACCATTTATTTCAATACAATAAAAAAAATTAATTTATAGAATACAAAAAGTATACAGTTGTCTCCAAAAGAACAATCATAAACATGATTGATAATACAGTCAACTCTGGTTAGAGTGAACCTCTTTGGACTCAGATATTTTGCTCACTGGATGGTAACTTTTATTCTTCACCCTCCCTACATTTCCTTTCGGAATTTACCTGTCATGGCACTTGCCCAACATAATTGAGATAACCACAAAAAAGTTTAAAATAGGAAGACCTAAGCTTCCTTCCTCCAAACTCACCCCAAGATTCGATTGGTGAAATAAACCTGCGTCACTTTGTGATCCTTCACCTCCTACATCAACAATTAGAAAAGTGTAATCAGCATCACACACCACAAGGGGCTACATGCTGAAACATTTTTTGTAGTTGAAGAATGCACTTCCAGAGGCTTGTGGGGCTTGAATACAAACAAGCTTACCATATTTATTTATTTTAGTTTAACACAGACACACACATGTACATGCATGTGTGCACACATGTGTGTGTATGTAAAACTCAGAAGCAAGATTATCTGATTATAAATCATAAACAGGCCTATACAAATTAAGTATGAATGTCTGTTTGGGAAATTATCAATTGCCACTTCTCTCTTTCTCTACAATTTTATATGTGACATCTAAGTATTACAATATTTTATTGTGCATCATTATATCAAGATAATTATATGTTTTGCATCGGTGACTCATAATAGTTGGGGTAGTTGTTTATTATTCTACATATGTACCATTTATATTAGTTATATGGGGAAAGAAAAATTAATGGGAAAATGATTAAAACAAAGGGAATACACTGTTTTAAGCAAATTAACACAAAAATATGTGGTTTTATTGTTTAAAATAGTAAATTATTTCTTAGTTATAATAAAAATATAACTTACTACACAAACCCTTATTTTTGCATACTGGACTGGTTAAACTTGTTTAATGATAAGTTTTTTTATGCCCTCTTAGCGGCACAGGCAGTTGGTTTGAAAATATTTATAAATAATTTCTAGCTGGGTATTGACAATGTGCAAGTCATTAGATATTCATTTTCTACTATGCAGTATCTAAGAGAAACTTGATTTTAACTTTTAGATTAGGCCTAAATTTTGACAAAGGTTTGTGTAGAAAGGGGTTAAATATTTGTCATGCATTCAAAAGAAGTGTTTTAACAGCTGTAACTATTGACATATTGTATAATGATTGCTATTCTAGATTTTCCTATAAATTATAAAAATATTAATTTTAGTATCTAGCCTTGTTAAAGTTGTACCTATGATATGTTCCCCCAACACATAGTACCCTATTTGAACAACTAAATATAGGCTCTGCTCTGCAAACATCACATGGGAAAGATCTATGTTGATGCATCATGAATCAGTGTTGTAGTGAGTCAATGATGTAGTCTTGAATAAATTAGTTATCAAGAAAAACCTATGGTGATAAGAGGGTTTGAAATGCACCCTGAAGTGCCGAAGGCAAGGTTAGTTCAGGGATTCCAGGACATTTTTGAAGATTGGAAATTTAAAAGGGTATTTAAATGGTAAAATAAATATTCACATCTTATTTGGGTGTTATAATTTACCCACCTCAGTGGCATAGTTAGCTAACGCACTAGATTCATGTTGAGCTAGACTGCCAAGGACAGGTAGATCGAGGTTAGAATCTTGCTCAGGTGAACTGGGGGTGGTTTTTCCCTAAATATTTTTCCATCTTTCCTCCACGCAAATGCGGGTTCACTTCCTCTAAATTCAACCTTCCCAATTCCTAAACCATTAGCGTAATTAGTACTTAAGCGTATAACCCAAACGGGTAGTAAGATGCGGTGTTAAGTATTATTATTATTATTAATAGGGTGTTAACCATATAAAGGCTCACTTCCTTCCAATCAAAGAAAGTAAATGAAAAAGTAAAGATAAAATATGATCAACAGGAGCACCAATGGTATTATTAATATACAATAGTAAATTCTTTTTCTAGATGAAATGACACAAACCTTCCATGCATACAACAAAGTGAACAGTAGACCAGATATAAGTATGTCATCCTCAACCTTGTCTGCACAGTGGAGTGTTCATAAACACAGATAAGAGAGAGAACACATCCAGCTTGACTACATCCAGTGCAGTCTCCAGGAGCCCAGGTAAGAGTGAGTGCACATGTGATACTCTAAAGCTAGACATAACACAATAAATAGACCACAAGACTAGATAAAAGAGTGTGTACAGATCTTACTCTCAAACTAGACTGCACACATTGTAGTGATAGCGAGACAAAATAAGGGATAGTGTACATATATTGCTTCCAAGCTTGACTTTACACAGTGTAGTTACAAGAAGACAAGATAAGAGAGTGTGTACATTTGTTAAGCAAGACTGCAAACAGTGTAGTAACCAGGAGAGAAGAGAAAAATGTGTATATATGTAACTCTCAAGTTAGACTGTACACAGTATATTGACCACAAGACGAGATAAAATAATGTGTACAACTCTTACTCTCAAGTTAAATTACACACAGTGTAGTGACAAGAAGATCAGATAAGAGAGTGTGTACATTTCTTACTCTCAAGCTAGACTTTATACAGTGTAGTGACCAGAAACAAGATAAGAGAGTATGTAAATATCTTATTCTCAAGCTAGACTACACACAGTGTAGTGACCAGAAAACAAGATAAGAAGAATGTGTAAATATCTTATTCTCAAGCTAGACTACACACAGTGTAGTGACCAGAAAACAAGATAAGAGAATGTGTAAATATATTATTCTCAAGCTAGACTACACACAGTGTAGTGACCAGAAGACAAGATAAGAAAGTATGTAAATATTTTATTCTCAAGCTAGAGTACATGCAGTATAATGACTATAAGACAAGATAATAGTGTGTACATTGTACATATATTACTTTTAAGCTTGACTATACACATCATAATTGTGATATTACAGCGAGAATTGTCAGATATATAACAGTCCAACTTGGTACAAGGCGAAGTCTCTTCTGTTAATACATGTTACAGAAATAAGACATTACAATATACAGCCACAGATAACAAATCTTTGGGGTAACACCTCTGATGCTCAACTTGGTCCTGGATAGAGAGTGTAGTTCCTCACATAGCTGCAGGGCGCTAATATAAGACTATAAGACAAGATAAGAGAGTGTGTGCATTGTATATATCTTACTCTTAAGCTAGACTATATGCAGTAGGGCCTATAGTGACCATAAGTCAAGATAAGAAAGGGTGTAAATATCTTATTCTCAAGCTAGACCACACGCGGTGTAGTAACCTGAAGACAAGAGAGTATACTGCTCTTGCTCTCTAGCTAAACTAC
Organism: Timema bartmani; assembly: GCA_902151455.1. Classification (NCBI taxonomy): domain Eukaryota; kingdom Metazoa; phylum Arthropoda; class Insecta; order Phasmatodea; family Timematidae; genus Timema; species Timema bartmani. The sequence continues at coordinate 20,142 of CABFWB010001573.1, forward strand.
ACACATTGTAATAACCAGAAGACAAGATAAGCCAACGAGTATAATAGAAAATGGCTAAGGTCAAGTGGGCATTCGAATCTCGACAAGATGTATCTTATGTGTTAGTAATAACACTCATAACAAGACACTGCTACCAGCAACATGAGGGTCCTAGCCAAGATTGTGCATGCCACACGAGTATTGGTGAGTTCATACATACAACCCAAATTAAGTAGCACAAGTTGGTCAGGGGGCTGTTATACATGCATGCTTTATACTCAAATACATTTTTATTTGTGGAAAAATTTTCATTTTGTGTCTATCTTTTTTCTAAGAAAAAAATCACACCTAATTGCTTAATAACGATGTATTTTATGTAAGTTTTATTTTTGTGTGGATATTGATCATAAGTAGGCCTATATTGTTAATAATTTCAAAAATATTTTTAACTAAACGAAAATGTACACTAATTTAAAATAAATGGTATGACACAATTGTGTACAAACTTTATCACACAGTGTATTATATTTTGCAACAAACAAAAAGTTAACTATGCTTTCTTAAGTTTTCTTCAGAAAAACCAAACATTTTTTGTTCTCTTTAGTCACAAACAACATTTAAAAAAAAATCAAATTTTCCCAAAATCATTTATATGCTAACTTCCTTCAAATTATTTGTAATTGTTTTAAGATTTTTATATTTTCTCGGATACGCATCCCAAGCTAAATCTCTTATACATTTTCCAAAATTTTTATATTTGCTTAAATTTGTAACTACCCTTAATTTAAAAAAAAAACACTATTATTTTTTAGGCTAAATAGTCCTAGAAACCACTTTGGAACAAAAATGTTGGATTTTTTTTTCCAAAAATAAGTTTTCAGTAAACTACTATTAACTTGAGTTATTTAAAAAATAAATTAATAAAATTATTTATATGGTAAAGAACATACCAAATACAATTTTTAAACAAAATCATTGGAGCTATTTTAAAAATATTTCAAATTAAAAAAATCATTCATTATATCAGTAATCTAACCGTAAACATATTTTCCCCTGAAAATCATGTATACATTTTTATTTGTGATGTCAAAAACACTTAACCAGATATACATTTAAAAAAATCTTGTTACATAGAACCATTTTGAAAAGTGTTGAATGAAAGAACAACTTGTTAGTAAACTACCCTTAATTTAGGGCTAAGGTCAAAGTTTAAAAAAAATCTAAAGGCATAGTCAGTCATATCACATCTAGATATGAAGTTTGAAAAAAATCCATCATACTGTTTCTATCTAGACCCAGGGACAGACAGACAGACAGACAGACAGACAGCTAGACAGAATAGTAAAATCCACATTTTTGAGTTTGGGGTCACATTAAATGTAAAATTAAATCTTAAGGTCAACATTTTTCACATTAAAATACTTTTTCTATACATGATAAAGTAAAAATTGTAGGGGTGAGAGTATCCACATGAAACTTTACCAAACATTCAAATAATTTCAGCAACATTTTCTCACTTGAAACAGTCACCCTCTCTCTCCAAATAAAAAAAAAGTTTGTTTTTGTGCCATTGCTCACTATAATATCACCGGCATTATTAACATTGAAATAATATTTGATCGGTCTGGTAGTCGAGTGGATTGGGGTGAAAGAACTCTAGTCTCTGACAAATGCCATCTAAAATGATGCGATAGTTGCTATCCTCTTTGCCATATTACCCAGGAAGCTCAATTTCTGGTACTAGGGATCAACACTTAGTGTGTGTATATATATTGTGAACCACACCTCACAACCCAAACAGGCCATCCACATACTTACACTAATGAAGTAGGGGTGAGGAGGATAAAATAAAAAGGAAATGTAGCTGGCATTAATATGGAAGGAAAGTGGTAAACGATCTAGGAAGAAATAGCTCAGTACACCCAACTGAGTTTCAAATCTCAACATTGTTTACTGTAAGCACCTAGATAATTACTAATGGGTATCAGGACCAACCCAAATGGAAATAATACATCTCTTCTTCTGTATAACATATAATTGAACCAAGATTCTCTAACCTTGGAGTCGAACACTCTAACCAGTTAGCCTGGTAATTTCTAAAATTATATAATGTTGGTATGTAGAAAAAAAATACGATTGTAGTTTGTGTGTGTTTTATTATATTATAACATCAAATATATTTCATAATCAAGTGTGTTATTTAATATGATAATCTATCTGTCCTCGATAAGAAGCGAAAGTACTTCTTATCATAAAAGTGATAGAAAACAATCTCTGTATTGGAGAGTATGTATCAAGACATCTTTGTATTATCTTTGATGTCCACAAGACACTATCTTGGACATATTTCCAATTTTCCAGCTATTGACATAATGTTAAGTAAATAATATTACCTGCTGTTAATATTTACTTTTAACATTTGCCCATTTCATTTATCTTGGTTTTTGATAAGTGATACTTAGTAAAAACATAAAAATATGTATTTAAAATGTAAAAAAAAAAACCCTTAAAATAGATAAGAGGTTAAAGATAGCATAGGGCATATTCCTTTATTATTTTCTGAAAAGTTTTCCACCTATTTAAATTGTACGCATATCCCAAGTTTTAAAGTTTCTACTTTGGTTTAATTTCTCTTAAAGATGTTAACATCAAACACATCGAATGAGTTACAATAAAGCAACAACAGTAATCCCAGTTTTCTTCTCACACTCACATATTGACTACAGCGGTCGGTTGTGGAATGTTTAATTAAAATTGGTTCTGCTTTAGACCAGATATGTTTATATTTAATCAAATCCTTTATGAATAAACTCCTTTCACCTGGAATTCAACTATCTAAAACTTTCTGATTAAAAATATACTGGAATATGTTCATATCTGTCACTAAAGTCTTCTATTTCTTTCTGAAATTAACACGCACTCTAATTTATCATTGAGTACTTTGTGGTATACACTTGATTTTAAAACATTATTTTCCCTCCATTGTGCATTAACAAAGCATTATGTATATTTACATCTCAAGCCTGATGGATATATGGGATTGAAGGGCTGTAGTGTTGTAGGGTCCTAAAAAATTATGAGGGGGAGCCTGTAATATTTAATTTAATAGACCGACAACATTTATTTTGTCTGTGCCTCGCATCTTCCTCCCCGGCCGAGATATTAACATATTTACACTAAAAAGTTAGGGGGGGGGGGG
>CABFWB010001573.1:23410-84119 GCA_902151455.1 Timema bartmani
GGGGGGGGGGGGGGTGAGAAAGGCAGATTTTTAAAGGTATTTGTACATTTATGTAGGGGGAGAGTGGATAGCTATTTAGTGAAAAAGAAAGTACCTCAGTACACCCAGTCATTGTTTGAACCTCCACCTCCTCCATCAGTATCAAACCCAGACAAGACTAACTCTTTGTCTGCATGACCCATTAACGCAAACAGTGTCTATAGACTTAAAACTATTTAACTTAAAGAGAACAGGATATAGAGGCCAAATAATAGCAGTGTGAATTTATCAGTGACTTAAATTAATCGATTGAAATAGGACAGGGATGGTAAATTTTAGGGAAACTCACAAGTACTTGTTTGTAAAGCAAAGGGAAAGTTTCCATAAAAGAAAACCGTTCACATAGAAAGCAAACGAGACCATGGATACAGGTGTGCTAACCACACACCGAATCACCGTTATCATTTACACGAGTAAGGCAGTGGAGTTAGGGAATTTAGCCTCGCACCCCCATTCGATTTGCTGGGATCAAGTATTGATTTGTTTTTGGTAATAAACAAGTTATTTGAGCATTAAAAAAATACACACCATAACATAAACAAAAGTTTTATCATAAACATTTAGATTAGGATTAAATCATAAAGACCTAATCCCTCTCTCTATACAAGAGTTCTAGTCACGCCGCGCAGTGGCGCAGGAACGTTTTTATTTGGGGGGGTAAAAATAATCATGTGTTTTTATAGGGGATAACATTTTTGAGATTAAAGAAAACAGGAAAATGTAATACAGCTGTCCCTCTCACTATGCGGGTGATTGGTTCTCATAAATACTCACATAACATGAAAACGGTGAAGGGAATTGATTTTAACTTGGGTGAGATAGGGTAAAAGTAAATAAAAACCTAAAACTTGTAAATTAATGCAATTTTTATTAATTTATCTAAATAGTACAATACTATAGGTAGCCTACATCTATTGTCAATCTTCAATTCCCTGGAATTTGTAAACAAATGCAATTTTTAATTAATCCATCTAATATAATTCTGCAGGTATAGTTACTGTTAATCTTCAATAGCATGATAAATAAACTGGATCTGGCAAATCTGGATTATCACTCTCTTGCTTTCTTGAAGGCCCTTGGATGGTAGGCTCTTGCTTTCATTACTGCCCTGGGATGGCAGGCTCTTGCTTTTATTACTGCCCTGGGATGGCAGGCTCTTGCTTTCTTGATGGCCCTTGGACGGTAAGCTTTTGATCTCTTGAAGGCCCTTGGACGGTAAACTTTTGATCTCCTGAAGACCATTGGATGGTAAGATCTTGTTCTCTTGATGGCCCTCGAACCGTAAGCTCTTGCTCTCTTGAAGGCTCTTGGATGGTAGGATCTTGTTCTCTTGATGGCCCTCAAACCGTAGGCTCTTGCTCTCTTGAAGCCTCTTGGACGGTAGGCTCTTGTTCTCTTGAAGGCCCTTGGATGGTAGGTTCTTGCTCTTCTGACGGCCCTTGGACGGTAAGCTCTTGCTCTTCTGACAGCCCTTGAACGGCAAGCTCTTGCCCTTGGATGGTAGGCTCTTGCTGTCGTGAAGGCCCTGGGTCGTTTTTTTGATGAAATGATCAAGACCCAGCTGACGGGCAGCATTCTTCCTCTCTCTATAGAGTTCTTTTAAGCAAGCTAAAGAACTCTGAATCTCTCTGGCAACTTTGGCGCTTCTATTCATGTTAGGGTCATTCTCTTCAATGATTCTAATTGCAATGTCATTGTGCTTAAATAAATCAGCAAATTGTTTTGTTGAAAGTTGTTTGATAGGCTCAACAACATAAGGCACTTCCTCTTTATCCTTTATGTCGTTCTCCATTTCTAGAAGCTCTTCATTGGTGAATTCTGTTGAGTGGGATTGGAGCAATTCATCCACATTTGCCTGGTCTATGTCCTCAAATCCAACATCTTGCTATATCAACTCTGTCATGTCTTGAATTGGAAAGCTCGTGTTCAGGATCAAAATCATGAGAATCAAAAACTTCAGGCCGAATATTTTTCCAAACTCCCTTCATACAGGACTGTTTAACTTCTGCCCCTGCATCTCCAATGCTGTCAATACCACCCCCCTAACACCAAACTTTACAGTAAAGATCATTGTCCTCACTGTAATATGCGTGTACAGGTCACGCCCCCACCGCACAGGGTGATTGCGAAATTACAGCCGACCAAGCATTATTTTTTAAATTTTATTTGAATCACATAGCGAAAACGCGTATAGCAAGGATACTTGTATTTAACGACCCCACTGTGCATTTTTCTCATTTATTTTAGTCATGCCAAACATTAGAATTAATACATACAAAACAAATTAAGAATTTTTTTATTTAATGCAGCTCAACTAAAAATTATGAAACACTGAAAATTAAAGTAGGTTTCAATACACCTTTGCCCTATATTTGCTACTAGCTATAAAACCACTAACTAGTTTTGTAATTTCAATTTTGTTGAACCTCTCAGGGTATGCATTAAGCAGAGACAGGTGATTTAGTCTACGTAGCCTCATCATGGAGCAAAGATAGTTTTTTATTCATACAAGCATTGAAAAACTTCTTTCTACAGTAGCTGATGTAGTTGGTATCAGAGTTTTCAAACTCTCTTCAGTGTGTGCTCCAAGCCCATTTTATTTTTATTATGTTAACTTAGTGTGAACTTTGTATCTTGCTTCAACAAGATTTTTACACTATCTAAATGTTTTACTATATTATTTGGTGGGAAAAGAGAGGGTAAAGATGATACTTTTTACCCCCCCTTCTATTTTTTGGGGGGTAAAAGTTACTCCCCCACCCACCGGTCCTGCGCCACTGCCGCCGTGGTACTGTTGCTAATGATTTTCTACTCGTTCATAATGCTACAGTGTTAACAAATGAATAATCATCTTCTATTATCACAAAGTAATTGAAAAGCTCCAAAGGTCAACCTTGTAATCATTATGTTACTGATAAATAGTTGTGGTTCTTGCTTTAAATTAGTTTAGTCATGAAACAAACAGCTATCAGATTAAATAGTGTTGAAAATTATTTGATAAATTGGGGTTTTTTTTTTTTAAAGATGTGCTAAGGTTGATTTATAACACAGATTTATTTTGCCCCACATCTTATTAGCCATCAGGGTACAGGAGATAGGGTGAAAGGAGATATCATTTAGAGTAGATGTATCTACATTTGTATGGAGTAAGAAAGGAAAACCATTTAGAGAAAAACAACCATCAGTACACTTGGTAGAGATTTAAGCCATGACCTCATTTCCACTAGGGAACTAGACTAAACAATATTGACGCCTTAACCCGCATGCCCACTGATGTATATTATATTAAATTAAGACTGTCAGCAACACTACTATTGCATGTGTTTGCTACAAGATTAATAATTTTATTTTAAGAAAATTCAATGTTTTGAAAACACTCTCTCCGAAGTTGTCATTTAAACAATTCCACTGTGTGCAGCTAGTGAGAGTGGAGAATGGGCCCAGTCCCCGAGGAATGAGCAGCTTATTTTCCTCGGAGCAAATCTTCACTCGAGAGGACAAGTATGGGGCCCACAACTACCACCCACTGCCCGTGGCTCTCAGCAAGGCCAAAGGTAATTTGCGAGGCAGTCATTATGATGGTCATTATGATGGTTTCAAACACTCCACAAGTCCCTCTTCAGGGATATTGCTAATTGTTTGGTTGCACCTACTGTGAGGTGAATTGTGTCTGTTCAAGTTCAACACCTTAGCTCGGTTGGTGCAAGGTTTGCCGATTTCATAAAAGCCTTTAGTTTGATTACCAACTAGTACCTTAAATGTATAACCTTGAGATTGGGTCTTTGCCTTTGACAGAGTGATACATGTATGTTCCGGAGTTTGGTTTCTGTGTGTGTTATAGAGCTAAGTTAGGATAAATAACTGAAACGTGACATATTGACCCTGGATGCCAGTTTCATACTCAAGACTTAGTAATCCTCATGTGCCAAAAAAATATTAAATACAGGACGACACTTAGGCCTACCTAGACCAAAATGGAATGGGCAAGTTTCATAGGTGAAACAGGCCCATTCCATTTGAGTTTAGGTAGGTGTGGTCCTGTATTTCGTATAGAGTCACACTTGATTGCATGGATGGAGGAGGGGGAAACAATATGTTTTAACTGATTTGTGATAACCATCTTCAGATAAACATGCCAGAATTCAAGCCCTAACCTACTAATCACAGGTGATTTTTTTTTGCAGTATTTATTTGCGACTTCACTATGACAAGGTTTCAACTGACATATTTTAAAAATATAGCTTATAATACATCAACATTCTTTTATTATTTAATACTATCTATCTATGACAATCTCAATGCTCTCTTTTGAGCGGTTTAGTAACTACTAGAGTGACAAAGTTCCATTTGTAATGTTTACTTTTGTTTGCTGTGAGACAGGGTTCTAATTAAAAGTGTGTCTGCTTTATTGCCATGCTTTAACCTATAGTACCACAATTTGGAGCCATATTTAAATATAAGTATATTATATAACCTTTATGTTGAAGACTGTAGACGAAAAGAATCACAACCATTGAAAGTAAACATGTACAGACATTTTTTATTTTTGACGGGAATTTAACATATATTTTCTATTACCAAAAAATTATAGGTGTTACATTTCGAGGAGAACTGGCTGTATCCGAATAGTCACGTACACTTGACTTGATGCAGTCTTGATAATTTTACACTTCTCGTGGTTTTCATAGCGAAGACTGCATCAAACTATTCGAATGGCAACACACTTGTGCCTGCAGTGCTGCTTCCTACTGAATAGCTTAGAAACTATGTAAACGCCATCTATCAGCCCTAATGAAAACTAATACGACCATTTGAAATTGGCACCACACTCTACTAAGCAGTAATTATTTTATATAGCAAAAACTATTTAAATATGCATATTATTTACATGTTAAAATGGCCGCAACAATAAAGTTTATACTTATCAGATGTAGGCCTATAATGTTATTCATGTGTAAAATCTTTAAGTTAATAAACACTTTATATCTTAAAATATAACATGTAATTAATTGGCATACTTACAGATTTTTGGCGATTTATTTTCCAAAGACATGACGAGAATTACGAAACGAGAAATTCTATTAAACTTGTTTAAAATGGCGCAAAACGTAAGTCGGTGCTCTAGCAGACGAAACGATAATAATAAAACAATTGCCAGTCAAACACCGCACCAACGCCGCGAGAAAACAGCATGAATCATAGCTTTCCGTATCCATGGTTACCAAAACCTCGAGAAGACTGCATCTGTCTCGTTCGTGACTATTCGGACAGATCTACACTTGCTCACGTGATTGCATATGCAGTTATCAACGCCATGAGCAACACGACGCCGCATAAGTAGACTATTTGGATACAGCCAAGGTTATTAAAAAAAAAAAAAAAGAGCTGACAGAAGTTGAATTAAATAAATTTCAACAACATATTGAATCAAAAGTAATCATAAACGAAAGAAAAGGACAAAAAAAGTCGAGTGCCAATACTCTGCTTTGATTTACAAAACATAATTATATGTCCAAGAGCAAATATAAGCGGTTTTTTATAGTAGAAAGTTAAACGTCTATAATTTGACTGCTCACTTGTCAACAACAAAGACAGTACACACTACACTGTGTGTTGTGGACAGAAGCTGTTTAAGGAAGGTCTGGCAATGTTCTTGCTAGTACTTTCCAAACAATTTTGGAAAAAATTGTGTGTGATAGTGAAATTCATGAGTTAATCACTTGGAGTGATTGATACATGCATACCACAGAATCACAACTCTGCATTCTCCTTTTTTATTGTTGATTTTTTAAGGAAGCATCCAGATATAAGATCGGTGACAATGAAGTAGGCCTACTCTATTCCTGGACATTTATGTGCCCAGGAGGCCGATAACGCTCATAGTCAAATAAAAAAGGCTATGAAACAGCAGGAGTGCTATTCACCAGTAAGTTTGATCAGACTTCTCAAAACTGTCAACAGGAATATTCAAATGCAAACAAATTATTTCAAAGACTTTATGTTATGCTCCAAGACATATAGCTTCAAACAAATACCATTCTCCGAAGTAACTTCACTTGAATTCACACAATCTCTCTTTGAAGTTAAGTATAAAACTTCATATCATTTGGAAAGCAGTCCGAGCACAGTGAATATAAAATACAATATTCAAAGGCGAAGAACAGCATTGTTTTTATCAGCAGCTGTCCCTATTCTTCAACCTCACGCTCTTAAAAGGGGCCAATGTTTGTGTGATGAAAATAATTTTTTTTAAGAGATCTTTTAAAATATATGCCAATACAAGACTGGGAATATTACACATAAGTGTTGCAAATTTAATGTTAAAACAGCTGATTTTGACTATGTGAGAATTTGATTTGTTTGTTAAAATTTTTTTCTACAAAACTAAACTGAAGTAAAAATAGTACATTTTATCAATTCAGAGAAAGTTTTAGAAGTTAGAGCAAATAATATGACAATATTTTTGTGTAATTCTTGTTGGTGCAATTATTTGTGTTGTTATTTATTTAATTTTTTTCCTATGATACAAAATTACATTTTATTGGATTGTATTAATGATGACTTTGGCTATACATACAAATTAAAAGAAAAAACTTTTTTAGAAAATTAATGTTTAGAGGAATTTGTTTATCCTTTATATTAACCTTTTTGGAAAACAATAAAAGTGATGGTCTATGTTTCAAACTTAATATTATGTTTAAAATATTTCCTGTATTAATTATATTAACCTTTTAAATTCTTATATTCAAATACAAATAGGAAAGCTAAAATTACCAATTTTTTGTGCATTGAAATTGAGATAGTTTTGTGTGTGACAAGGTTCCATTAACATGTATAGAAATGAATAGATATGATTAATTAAGTATGACAGGGTTCTAATGGCACTTAGAATTTTGTCACTAAGTAAATGACTTGAAATATAAGCGACATAGTTACATCCATATTTTCAATTCACTATTACTTTAGAATAAATGTTTTATTTTAAGGAAAGGTTTTATATTTTGTGTATCTTTAGATCTACTACTGTAAATAATGTAGAATAAAGGAGAGAAAACTAAGTAATTTAAAAAATATCTGTATTCAAAACTTCAACTGTTATTTTCTAAGTATGACTAACAGGTCAGTTGGAACTTGTCCTAGTGAAGTCGCGTATTTAAGGTTGTGTTAATCCAAGTTAATAATAATAATTAATTAATAATAATAAAAAAATACACTTTGTATAACTTGATACGTTTCATATCTAAAAATTGTAACTCTGTCTCAAGTGGATAAAATCTGGCAACTTCACCCTCCATAAAACTTGTACTGCAATTTAAGAGTGGAACGACCTGTAGAATTTAGCATTAAGTTCCTTAGAGGCCCCCTTGTGCTAAATATATTACATGAAATAAAAACAAACACGAACATAATAAACAGCTACAGCTAGGCCTACATGGATAATTGCCTTTTTCTACAAAGAAAGTATTGTAATTGTAAAAATTACCGGCTCGATATTATGTATAAAAATGAGGTGGCCTAATAGCTAAATAATTTTATAGTAAAGGAAATTGATAGAACTAAAGAAAAAGGAAGAATAAACTACTAAGAGTAAATTTGATGAAGAAAGCCTACCTAGGGAAAGAGGAAAAATGTGGGAAGAATCCAATGCACAAAGGTGACATCTTCACTTTCTTCTGTCTTCTATAGAAGTAGTCACACACACATTTTAACACAAATAGAATAATATTTCGGCACTGTTGCCTTTATCAAACACAAAGAAGAGAGTACAAATAACACAAACTTGGTATTTTTGGTGCCTTCAAACTAAAAAAAGGGAGTCTTTCAATTCTGGCTGCCAGAACTTGTTATTTATATTTTATATGACCATATATCGAGGAAAAATCGGGATTTTAATTCTTGCTTTAAAGTTAAGGGTGTTTGCCAATGACTCATTTTTAAAAATTTGAAATTGTTTGATAATGGCTTTACCAATTTTGTTATTGGGAGTGTTTTACATGATAAATAACACAATACTGGTTTTGAGGAAAAAACATTAATTCATTGGTAGTTTACTGATAAACAATTTTTGAAAATGCTTTTTCAAACTATAATATCTTTGGGATGAAAATATTTATAGTAATGCTGCACCATTTATAAGTGTTATTTTAGTCATTCTTGTCGGATGACAAGTCCCCAGACGCAGTTGTTATTCCCTCTGCTCTCACCTTCAGGTGTCTACATGTGGGACGTTGAAGGCAAGCAGTACTATGACTTCCTGAGTGCCTACTCTGCAGTGAACCAGGGTCACTGCCACCCCACCATAGTGGCAGCCCTCAAACAACAGGCAGATGTGCTAACCCTCACCTCACGAGCATTCTACTCTGACGTACTGGGAGAGTATGAAGAATTCATCACTAAACTGTTTGGTTACCAGAAGGTGCTACCCATGAACACAGGTTACTACATTAGGAACAGACAATGGTCACTGTCATCTGCTCAGGGGTGTCTAATACTTGAATTGCACTGGATTGGGATTTTAAGGCGGGGCAAGGGAAGGGGGCATTTGACCAATGTGACATGGTGTTTTAAGTCTTTAGACTTACTTTAAACATGGTTATACTATTGAAAAGGTCAGGGCTAGAACTGCAACTGCATACACTAGGAATGATTTTAAAATTGTGATTTTGTGACACAGGTGTGGAAGGCGGGGAGACAGCCTGCAAGCTAGCGCGAAAGTGGGGGTACGTCAAGAAGGGGATCCCCGCCAACCAGGCCAAGATCGTGTTTGCAGAGGGAAACTTCTGGGGGCGGACTCTGGCAGCCATCTCCAGCTCCACAGACCCCAGCAGCTACGAGGGGTTTGGGCCCTTCATGCCGGGGTACCAGATCGTCCCATACAACAACCTCCAGGCGCTCGAGGTAAGTTACTCATTATGCAACAGCTTTCACCAGATGTGACGTCACAAGTCCCCATTGGGACAGTAAACATCACTTTGTTATTGTGTTTATTGTATTTTATTTGGAGAAGGTACAGGAAAGGTGGTTAGAAACTTATAAAAGGAACAAACACAATATTGCTTTTACATTGAAAAGTAGAACACAGTTCATATTTTACATTGTTGCCATTGGACAAAGAGGTAATGGCTGCGTCTTGAAGAAAATCGATCATCACCATCCAATCCTCTGACCTAAATTTAATCATATCGGAACTCATCAGGAGGGAGTGTGAAACGTGCAACGCAACCCTCTAAAAGAACAAAATGTGTTGTAATTTACCATCTTGTGGTGAAGTAGGGAATGTAATCCTTTGTGAGCGTGAAGTTGTACCTCCGGCCCTATTTTGGTTTGGCGATAGTGTAGAATTTAACATATTGAATTGCTGGAGGTCGAGATTAAAATCTTGGTGGTTTACCTATCCTATCTCCTTAATAATGCAAATTTACTTTCTCTAAGTTTCATTCCCAATCCCTAAGCTTTACAATATGTCGACAAACCGATAGCTATTGCTGCTTTGCCATAAAAAAAAAGTTTGGTCGTTAATATATGGGATGAAATTCATTAATCTTAGAAACCACTTGTTTCTTCGGTGGGATGTACACCAGGATGATAAGTTATGTACATATCATAAGGTCGTAAGCGATACGCGATCATTTTCTCATAAGATAGATATCGCTTGTTTGCATTCAAACTGTATTGAAGTGACGAAACATGTACACACCAGTAGGCCTACAATGGCAACATCTATTGTAGGATATGTACATATTATAGCGACACGCTCTGCTAGTCTCTTTGCTCAGTATCATACGATATTTCAAGGTGACGACATATATAGGTCAAGCCAAGTTAAAAAAAATATTAATTCCTTTAATTAATATGGTGGAAAAACACCCCTGTTTATGGAACCATACACTTAAATAATACAGTAAATCTGATGTGACAGGTTTGGTCTGGAAGACTAATTCTATAAAATTCTTTACATTTTCATTCGTGTTGAGTTAGTTCTCTTGAAACTACTGCAAAACTGTGTTGCACATTAATAAAATTAGTTGGATGCACCCAATACTTCCTTTTCCTGTTCTTCAAATACCAATACATCATGGGAATGTTATCTTCACTCAAAGAGCTCATGATTACAACTGATAAACTAACTCTAAAATATGTCTCCTGCCTAAAGATCGTCTCGCTTTGGTGTGCAGCAATATTATCTTAAGGAAAAAGTCACACCTCGTAATAATCGCACAATATAAATCTTATCATCCTAGTGTGCAGCCCACCTTGTGGTTTTATTTGCATGTAGAGAATACCAAAGATTTTCGAGTGCAAACATTGCTTTATTAATATAGACATCTTATTATAGCCATATAAAATTATAAAATAAGAGTATATTTTATTCCTTCCCCCCTCCTAAGTTCGGTGTATCACTCCTTATTTAGTCTATCTACATAATTATTAACGCTACACTAATAAAATATAGAAAATATGGGTGGAATAGAGGAGATACCAGCATTTTTGTGGAGGCAAAGTGGAACACTATTTAGGAACCCCCTTAATGCACCTGGCTGGCATTCTAAATTTGACCCACCTGTCTCCAGAATTCAATTCTTTTGGAAGAATGATACATTAGATCAGGTACCCAACATGATGGTAACTACACTCTCATTATGAAATTTTAATTATTATTTGTAATCTACTATTATTCCTTCGCACATGTCCCTAGGAGGCGCTAAAGGACTCGAACGTCTGCGCGTTCATGGTGGAGCCCATCCAGGGTGAGGCAGGTGTAGTAGTGCCGGACGACGGATACCTCAGTGGTGTCAGGGAGCTGTGCTCCAGGTACAATGTTCTCTGGATCGCCGATGAGGTGCAGACGGGTCTGGGCCGTACAGGCCGTAGGTTGTGTGTCGACCATGAGGGAGTGAGGCCTGACATTGTGGTGTTGGGCAAGGCCCTTTCTGGTGGGATCATGCCTGTAAGTTCTAATCCTAGACTGGGATAGTTCTTGTACTGGGTGGATATGGCTGGAGCCATGTGCAGATGACCAAATTAGCATCTGCGATACCTCAATCCATACCCACAAATATTTTAATATTTACAAATAATTATAGCAGCAATTATTAATTTATAACAGGATAGTTTTAAATGTAATCAATTTAATTTAATTCATCTGAGGTATTTAATGTGCCCTTTCTAAACCGACTGGTTATATCAGCACACTAGAATTTCTTTGAGTGAGAACAAAAGGACCTACTAATTTTGCCAGGAAAGGTATTTTCACATACCTTTCAGGGTTCTTTTACATGCCACATCAACATGGGACTGACCGCTTTACTTCCCCTCCCCTCCGAAGGAAGTTTCTACACAGATTGTTATCACTCAAGAAAAATCTGTTAATCCCTGCTGAGTTTGAACCCACGATCATGAGGCGAGCACTTTATCCCAAGACCAAAGAAGTCCACATTAATTTAATTAATAACTGTCTAATTTATTTATTGATTGTTTAGGGGTAGCATTATAAATACTATTGTTAGATGAACATATACTTAACACATCTGTGAATAAGCATCAGGAACCTCCCGATTATAGTGTGAACTATTTTTATCCTGCCTAGTAATGCTCCACTTGAGGTCCTCATTCAACTGGAATTTCTCACTGAAGACCCTCAGAGCTCAATTATTTCCAATGTCTCGCAGGTGTCAGCAGTGCTGGCTGATGACTCTGTCATGCTGTGTATCAAGCCCGGGGAGCACGGTTCCACATATGGAGGTAACCCTTTAGGGTGCAAGGTGGCTCTGGCCTCACTCCGTGTTTTAGAAGA
Source organism: Timema bartmani (assembly GCA_902151455.1). Taxonomy (NCBI): domain Eukaryota; kingdom Metazoa; phylum Arthropoda; class Insecta; order Phasmatodea; family Timematidae; genus Timema; species Timema bartmani. The sequence continues at coordinate 35,244 of CABFWB010001573.1, forward strand.
GGAAAAGCTTGCAGACAATGCCCAAAGGCTTGGTGAGGTGTTCAGGAAGGAATTGTCCCAGCTGCCCAAGGACGTGGTTTCAGTGGTGCGGGGCAAGGGGCTGCTCAACGCCATAGTCATCAATAAGGGTGAGTCATCAGGGACACCGATCTCTCGTCAGTTTGTGTTGCATACCAATTATGGGGGATTATACTAGTAGTCAGCACCACAGGTGTTTTAATTATAGATGGAATGTTTGTATTGTGCTTTAAATATAGATGGGACACTTGAATTGTGTTTTAATTATAGATGGAATGCTTGTATTGTGTTTTAAACATAGATGAGACACTTGAATTGTGTTTTAAATATAAATGAGATGCTTAAATTGTATTTTAAAATTAACTTTGTTAATTTCCAACTAATTTACACAACTTTGTCTCCAACATTCAATATATAACCTTTAAGGTTTTTTGACATTATTTTCTATTTTTATGTATTGTGTCCATAAACTCTATAATTTGTACAATATTTCATCAACCTTTTATATTATTATTATTATTATTATTATTAGCACCGCGTCTTACTACCCGTTCGGGTTATACGCACTTACGCTAATGTGTAATGTTAGGGTGATTGTGAGATGAAATGGAGGACCTACAGTTTAACGTGGAATCCGAACCACGGTGGAGGCCTGGCATTCCTCACATTCACAAGTTGTGATTAATACACGTCTTGTCAGAACCTTTTATAATTTATCATTTTGACATAAGCTTATTTTACAAATATCAAGTTGATTCTAATTTAATGATTTGTTTCGTTCCTTGTTTTATTAAGTTATATTCTTCTAAATTTCTATTTGCTGAAATGACATCTTTTGACATTTCATTACAGACTGTCTCTTCTATTATATTTGGAAGAAGGTATAGGAAAGGTGGATAGAAACATATAAAAGGAACAAACACAATATGGCTTTTACATCGATAAGAAGAACACATTTCACACTTTACATTGCTGCCACTGGACTGCCTCTTGAAGAAAATTGATCATTATCACCCAATTGATTTTCTTCAAGACGAAGCCATTACCTTTTTGTCCAGTGGCAGCAATGTAAAGTGTGAACTGTTCCTATTTTCATTGTAAAAGCCATATTGTGTTCGTCCCCCTTTTATATGTTTCTATTCACCTTCCTTATACATTCTTCCAGATATAATACAATTACTACCTCATAAAGAGAGAAGATATTTCCTTATAAAGATTGGACAGTCTCTTATGAAACAGTATAAACCCACAGCATATATGGTGACAAGCAGGTGTGACTGATTTTTGGCAAACCCCTAAATAAAATATTAAAATATCACATAGTATGAACAAAGATTATAAAAAAGTTTATTTTTGTTATCAATATTTATTAAGTAATAGTCACCAACAGAGTCGGATGTATGCTGGCATTCTTGACTCTTGACTTGGGAGCTCAAGGTTCAATCATTGAAACGAGACACTATGGATAGTTTTAAATTGTAATCCACCTTATTTCCATCTAAATGTTGGTATATTTCTCTGGAAGCCCCCTCATCCCATTTCTCAAAATTACCTAGTTTATTACACAGCAGGTAAAACTAAAATGTAGTAGTAAAATAACGGTCCTTGTCTAGATCTTGTGGGAGAATCCCAGGTATGAAGTTATTATCATTAAATATATTTGCAGAGTTTGATGCATGGAAAGTTTGCCTGAAACTGAGGGACAATGGCCTACTGGCCAAACCGACCCACGGGGACATCATCCGACTGGCACCACCATTGGTCATCAACGAGGAGCAGATAAAAGAATCTGCAGATATCATTAAGAAAACCGTGCTGGCCTTCAAGAAGTAAAAAGTGAATTACTATGTTCCAAAATTCCCCGTACACACTTGTCAAGTAACCACAGAAACAGTGACAGCACATGCTGTGAGTGTATGAGTCTACCATCAGCCAACAGCAACAACTGGCGATTATCACTAGATTTGTCTATTTGTTTGTCTTATTTGTTACAAAGAAGCCAATTTTTAAGTGAGTTATGATTTGGTTCCTCAATCATTTTAATTAACAGAGAATAAATGTTACTTGCTAATGGCCTTACAAGGGCGTTTGCCTTTAAGAGTCATTTTACAAATACAACATTGCCGTTCATTTATATTTAAAAAAAGACTGTCTTTATTGAAGCAGTTTACAGGGATGGTATGCAACATCTTTTAATTGTATCAGGTATATGTTAAATTGCAACAATAACAGTGTATTAGACAATATAAGTGTCATTGGGTGTTTAGAAAACCTCAGCAAGGAAAGAGGCAGGCCACATGAGTATTATTTTATCACAAAGACAGTCATTTGTTAATCATGTGTTTATGAATGTTTTGATCCTTTGGAAACATGATAACTCCTGAAGTTGATACTCAACTATTGACAAGTGAGATAAAGAAAACTTGAGAATATGAAAGTCAATTAAAAAACAAAACTGTTTAAGCTATTATTCTACCATTTGTTCACTTTGTTATAGAAACAGCAATTTTCACAGATTTTCCTGCTAAAACCAATACGAAGTAATATTTTAACACTGTACTAAGTTGTCATTCGTGTGAACACAAACATAAACAAAGGCGACAAACTGGCTCAACAACTGTTGTCTATGTGAACTGAGGTTAAAACAATAATTAAAAAAAATAATATATATAGGCCTACATATATTTGATTCTCAAAGGGGCTGTTATTTTTATAGTAAGTTAATCAGAACAGCGCTCACCTGTGAGGCAGTTTTAGAATATTTTAGTTTTTCACATTTTAAAATAATATCAACCATCAGTAATTAGGATTGTTAACTTTCCCAAATCCGGATAAAGGAAATTTTCCAAAGGTGCAGCGCTAGAACATGCGAGATGTTTTCCATTTGTTTTATATTTTTATACCTGGACAATTTAAGTGTTGTTATTGAATGTTCATAATGTTAATGTGACCTTTTTTTTATGAGGGCTTTAGCATGTAATTTTTTTGCTACAAGGCCTCCTTCAGTCTAAAAAGTTTTGGAACCCCTATGCTAGAACACATTGTTTGGTGGGGGAATGGTACAGACATCTAGGAACCAACCACGCAAGATGCTCTTTGTCATTTATTGGGAAACTTAAAACTGCAATGACAAACCCCATTAATATGAGATGGGTGCTATGAATCCCTCAACTAAAAGGATGTTCAAGATTTGAAAAATTAAAAGTTTTTTTAAATAGCTATGATGCTACATACTAGAGGTTTAGCCCAATATTGGACAAACCTAACAACCAGACTCTAAATTAATGGTATGGTACATCTCACAGACTGTCTCATTTATTTTAAAGTAGAGACATTTACTAAAAACTCGTAAGATTTGTGAAACAAAATAGGTAATATACACTGTTATAGAAACATTCTACCAAAGAGCCTAGATGAAATATACTGTTACAGAAACATTGGGAAAAGAGGAACATCTTTGTCCTCCAAAGAGCTCCACAAAAAAATGCATACAGTATATATCTCATAGGGGAACCTTATGAAAAACCCTTGATGCCAAGTTTTAGCCCGATCGGTAAGATAGTTTTGGCTTTAGGCCGAGGTAGACAGAATCATTACGAAAACAACGTAGATATTTATCAAAATATTGAGTTCGATTTTTTTTATGATCACAATATTCCTCTCTTTGAGAAGTAATAAAATAAACAAGTATGCCTAGTATTATTTATGTCAAACAGACATCACAGAAACACTTTGACATGTGCCTCACAAAAAGAAAAATGTATGGAATTATTTTAAGAACACAATAAAGACACTTTATAAAACACAAACATGCAATTACAAAGGTCAATAAAATTATTGACAGCAAAAATACACATGTTAAATTTTTGTCATTTTGTGCTCTTGTGTACATTTGAATTTTTTAGGTAATACATATATATGATAACTTTTCTAATGGGATGGGGATGAGGAAGAAAGCATTTTAGAGGTAATTTACCCACAGGTAATTTACCCACATTTGGTTCGAAGGAGATTGGTAAACCATTTAGGAAAAAACACCCTCAATAGACCCAACTGGGATTCAAACCCTGATCTCCCATCTTAAGCAGGCCAGTCTAACATGAGAGTGATGCCTTAATTAGACCATTCGGCCACTGAAACGGGTGTATACATTATATTTACCCTGAAAGGTAACAATCTTACCTTGACAAACTACACATTGGCCCTATCTTATCAGTTCCACCGTTAGACTGCTACCTATCAAGGTAAATAGTGGGTACATTTAAAAGAGAATTATCATATAGCACAAATTTTTGACCATTGAATAATATGTTGTGATAGTAATGTAATTTATCAACTTGGGCCAAAATCTATAAGCATTTAAGTTACAGAACACTTTTTATATGTTGCTAAAAATATTCAAACTTCAATTCAGCTTTTCTAAGTAAAAAAAGAAAAAGAATTTGCACATACCTATTTCTTTTAGGTTTTTTTAGAATATACAAAATAATTGTAAAACAACCAATTCACTAGTTATATTTAGTGAAGTATACATAGTTTAGTACAGTGGTTCTTAAACTTTTATTAATCGCAGCCCTGTAAATATCGTAAACTATTTTTGCAGCCCCATAGTTTTTACTAACATATTAATCATTAAGATTTATTCTAAAATAGTGGCTTTATTTACTGATGGTAATAAAAAAATCAAAAACAAATTAACTTACCCAAATGTATTTTATGGTATCTCTGCTGTTTAACACTTTCAACTAATTTGTCTATTCTTGTTTTGATTGTATTACTTTATGCTATTCACATGCAGGAGTCGATTTCACTCCTTCGTTTTAATATTTACCTTTGTGGAAAATCCCTTTCCAGATAATTAAGTAGAGACAAAGGGCAACAAATTTTGAATGGCGTTGGTAAACGGATGGGGATTATTTGTATTATCCGTGATTTCTATTATTCGTGCTTCCCCTTCCCTCTATTACCCCGGAAAATTGAGAGTCTACTGTACTTAGATGTTACGATCATCAAATTCTTTCTTCCAAAATATAAAATTTAAGATAAGACTTCAGAATAAGCAAATAATATTTTAAATTAATTTTTCGGGGCCCCAAAAAAAACCTTTCGCGGCCCCCCGCTTAAGAATCCCTTTTTTAGTACATTTGTATAAAAATGAGGTGGCCCAATGACTAAATAATTTTACAGTAAAGTAAATTGATAAAACTAAGGAAAAAGGAAAAATAAACGGCTAAGAGTAAATTTGCTGAAGAAAGCCCACCTAGGGAAAGAGGAAGAATGTGGGAAGAATCCAATGCACAAAGGTGACATCTTCTTCCTTTCTTCTGTCTTCTATAGTAGAAGTAGTCACACACATATTTTAACACAAATAGAGTAATATTTCGGAATTGTTGCCTTTATCAAACACAAAGAGAGAAGAGCGAATACACTTCACACAAACACTGGATTACTTCATTTTGAATTGGTAATGTTTTAGTACATTTGCTATTATTATTATGGTTAACACCATGATTGACGTATAAGCTTAACCTGTAGTGAGATGCAGTGTTAAAAATGACATGATTATTGCTGCAATGTCTTAATCTAAGGAGTAGATGTGAGGAGGGTTGTTTAGAGGAAATGCACAAATATAACATGGAGGGGTTGAGGTAAAAAACAATTATTGCAATGGATACCCTGCTTATTGTGAAAGTGATGTCTTACACTGCTGGTCTAAAATAAGTAAAGTTGGGTCGATTTCACTTGCTCTCGTATTCAAATAGTCTATTTAGTATTTATAAATTTTTTTTTCAATTCTAATTTTGTACACATTAATTCTTTTGTTGTTATAGAAAATAAGAATAGTGACAATGTTAATTTTGTTATGATGTGAATTCATATTCAGTTAGATATTAAATTAATGGTCTGAAGTAGGGATTGGTAAAATTATGTTGGGTTAAGCCACTCCGGGCATCTTGCATAATAATTCTAAAAAAATGGTTTGATCTTTTTTTTCCCAAATAATTTAGGCCCTCAAGAAACTAACGCAACGCAATAAACCATCGGTGACTGGTCACTTAAATTAATGGTTTTTCTTTTGCACAATAAACTTATTTTTAATCATTTATGAGAATGTGGTCTTATGGACAAGACTGATTTTATACCTCCAGAACAAAGTTCATGCTATCTGTTTGTTCTTTCTTTGCCATTTTCTCTGGAATTTTTTCACCAAAAAGTGAATATATAGAAATTTTAAGCTTGCACAAATTAAAATAAAACGTGGCATAAACTCTTCCACAAGTGCACGCAACACCAACTCGCAGGGGACTGAGCACTTGGCTATCAACCAGTTTGGTTTCTAGTGATTTATCGCGCAGTGCTTTGGTCAGTCGCCTCGGTGGACGAGTAAAGTATTGTTTAAATGCAAAAATTTTCTTTTTAGCATCAAGTCTTACTACCTATTCAACTTATACGTACGTATATGTACTAATTAAGCTAATGAATTAAGGGATGAGGAAACTTGAATTTAGAAGAAGTGTAACCACATTACCGTGGAGGAAGAGTGGAAAACCATTTTGGAAAAACCAACCAGGATTCGAACCCAAATCTCTTGTCAATGACAGTCTAGTCTAACATGAACATGATGCCTTAGACCATACGGTCACCAAAGTAGGTTAGATGCAAAAGTTTCTTGGGTGATTGGTTGCTTGGTTTTGGTCTGCTCAGTGGAAGAAGGGCATTTATCTTAAATATTCTTAAGGATTTGAGGATTCAAAACTTTGAAGAACCCAAACATAAAAATGAGTTAAAATAACATTTTGATATATTTATAACTAAATTATACAATTATTTATAAATCTTTAATAATTGTAACAAAATAGCATTCTTGATTTGAATTAATAATGGTGTAAATAAGCTACATTATATACAGTAAATATAGGCTATTAGTACATAAAACCCTCACAAAAGTCATCTTATAACACTTCAATACAACGATATTAATATATATCCCATATAAAAATCCCTATTTTAAACATTCTTCAATGGATTAAAGGCAACAACAATAAGAGTAGTAATCAATATATTAATATTAAAAGGTAGCTTAAGCAATGGTGAATGTACAATATTGCGAGAATGATAGCAGTTTGAAATGTTAAGATCAGGTGATATATTCTCTAGCCACTGAGCAAAGGTACAAATAGACCATCTCTCGTACAATTCAAGAGGAAACAGTCAATATGGTCAGATGAGTGTATGTTTTATAATGTTTCCACATTCTTTCCTGGAATGGACTGCAAGCAGCTCAAATTGTGAATTTATGACCTTAAGTGACATAAATATAATCGAGTCTATTAATCTCTAATAAAGATTTATTTGACAGCTTTTTTAAAAAGATGATTGTTGTGTGTTTGCTCCACATTTGACTACTTGTCTAACCACATTTAATTAATCAAAGGATAATGACAGAATGTTTGAAGCAAGTTAGAGGAAGTGTGCCAATATTTTTGTGAAGGGGAAAAGGAAAATCATCAAGGGGATACCCCGCTTAGTCCACCTGGTTTGGACTTGAACTCCAACCTCCCAGTCATTAATAAACCAGATGAGTCTCGACATTTAATTTGTGTGCTCAGTCATGTTTTTTTTATTTTTTCAAATTATAAAATTTCTAATGCCAAGTAGCTTGTTTTGTTTGGCCTAATTAATGTGTCTGTGAACTACATAATATGACATACACCTTATAACACCTTAAAAGTGTTTATAAAATCATTTAACCATTAGGCCTCTTCATTGTTAATCATTAAAGGGATTAAAGTTTATTTTGCTGGGCAACCAATAATTGTGCGCTTCAACCTAAACAACGTTTGTCCTGTTATACTTATGGGCTATATGGAAGAAGGTATCTACAGTAGAGAAGGATAGAAACAAACACAATATGGCTTTTACAATGAAATTAGAAAAAACTTTTGTTTTAAAATAGATACTATTGTAAACCCTCTAATTTTTTCATCACTATTTAAAATAATACAGTACTAATTTAATTAAATTTATATCATTGTTAAAAACGTTAACAAGTTAAAAATCAAAGTGCGCACTGGAGCCATGATCAAGTCACCATTTTTACATGCTGTGCTTGGCTGAGTAGCAAGGTGGTGAATTATTAGTGATGACATATTGCACCCAATAAATTTTCAGTTCACATATTCGTGAAAAAAATATTACAATGTTTGAAAGACGAGTTCGAGCAAACAAAAAAGGTTTTTATTTATTCCGATGGTTGTGCTGGACAATTTAAAAATAAGTATACTTTCTCGAATTTCTGTTTATTCACAGAAGATTTTGGAATACAAAGAGAGTGGTATTTTTTCGCCACTACATCTCATGGAAAAGGTTCCGTCGTTGATGGGGCCAATTGGAGGGACGATCAAGATAAAAGTTTGAAATTAAGTGAGGTCCAGGCGTTTGGTTGTAGATAATGTAAAGCAGTTTTTGATTGGGCACCTAAAGTTGTTCACGGAGTGACAATATTATGTGTAATGAGTGAAGATATATTAGTGGACAAAGAATTGTTAACTAATAGATGAGGACGAGTAAACCAGGATTACAATCAAAGCAGATATAAACTGTCTCCTTGTTGACCATATTTCCAAATCCAATATGCCAAATTTTGTGTCTTAGGACAAAATACCAAGACCTTTCAAGAAGAATATAGCTAGACAGACTCGTCTGATGATGAACTTGTTGAAGTTAAAGAGAAAGAGAAGAATTATTTACCCCAAAACTCTGCTACACCATGCAGTGCGGACTTGAAAACAGGAAAATATGTTTTGGTACAATTTTTAGGGAATATGGATAACATGCATGAATATCAAATAGAAGAAGCTCTTATTAATTTTAGAGAAGAATTCATCATCTAGATATCATATTCTGAAAATTGAAAAATGACACCTGGACACAGGAATCGAACTAAGCCAAAGGTTTCGGGTTCAATTCCCGTGTCCAGGTGTCATTTTTCAATTTTCAGAATGCATGAATATGTTGATATTTTCCTAAATGAGCCTGAAGAGGATGAATAAATTAAAATTATGTTTTTGAATAAGTGTTATGGCAAACATTTAAAATGAATGAAAAGGGTATTTCCTTTGTCTCTGTACATACATATAGTTAGGCGTATTTAATTATTTTAACCTGTGTTTATGTTTTATTTATTAATGGAATAGGCCTATATTGTTTTTAATAGCACTATTTCTTTTATCTAAGATACAAACTTTCCTCTAAAACTTCTAGATACTATTTTAACTGTAGACCAAACATGTTATATTTGTAATGTCTCACACTTGTAACAATCACTGTCACACCCGTTACAGAATATAATAATTTTTAACTGAGACGATTTATGTTTTAATATCAAGCTCACTTCCATGATGGATGATCAAAATAAATTATTATTAGAAAGTTAGTTTAGTACACATCACAGAGAAATTGAAAAACCAAACACACTTGTAGGATAATGTTTAAAATTTGTCACACACGTAACAAACATTAAGAGTCTTTAATGTAAGGTTTAAATATTTAATTTTGTAATTCCAAAAGAGACATAATAAAGAGAAAAAATTGAGGTTTACACTGCAAATAAACTCTTCATAATAAAATTGTATTTTAAATAATTTTAAAAGGGTTATTTGCTAGAAAATCTTGTACAAATGTCACACCCGTAGTTGGGGAATGGCTGTTTGGCAATATTAACAACATAATCCTATATTAACCCTTTTGCTGCGTAATTAATTTTTACTTCTTACCTTCAGAAATGTAAATTATAGGTCAAAAATTTGAAATCTGAAAATTTGCATGATGATCATGATTATGATTAAATAATGTGATTTTCAACTAGTAATGCATTTTAAATATTAAATTTAGCACCACATTGTCTATAAATCGCATAATAATATATATTTTATATCGATAAAATTGTATATGTCACATTTTATTTATGTCACATTTTACCCAAATGCAATGTTATTCTGCTATCAGAACCATTCTTTATTTTACTTTCATCCCACAGTAGTGTCAAACTAATTGCTAAATAAGGATTTGACAGCCCTAATATTGGCCTAATATGGTCCAAATGTAATAAAAAGAAAATTTTTGAAAATTAGTATACATCAACACAACTTGAACAATTTTGTGCTACTTTGGTACTTTTCTCAGTGTAGTGTTGTCTATAAAATCATATATTTGTCTTAGGCATGATTTCAAAATAAGAAATAAGTCAAGAACAAAAATAAAATAGCAATCCATTAATCCCTCAACAAAGTTTTCCGCCACATAAATATTGCACGTGTGCTACAAGTAATTAAATGCGGAAGTAAACAAGCGGTACTACTGTTATGATTTAGCAGCTGTTAACTGGCAGTTCTCGAAATTAAAAACCAGATGTCAGAGGCGCACGTGCATGCTAGTATGAAAAATTCAGCGTTTTAACACTCTTGTGACTATTTCCGACTGTTGCAGCAAGGGTAGATAAAGTTTACAAGTCGTGGGGTAAAGTCGATTTCCGCAGTCAATGGGTATAATTCTGAGATCGGATGTATCCGATTAACGCAGCAAAAGGGTTAATAATTGTATGTATTTGTAAAGGCACATTTTCAATAAACGTAGCCATTGTTAATGACTATTAAGGGGCTGCTTCGATATGCAAGAAATCACTGCACAGATATGTAATATTTAAAATTTAATTTTAAGATGCACTATTTCAAAATATGGTTCACACCAAACTTAAGTCAAAGGATTCCAACAGGACTCTTTTCCCTCAACAACTTTTTAATAATAATTAAAAAATGTGGAAAGTGTGACCTCAGCTTATTTTCAATAACTTTTTAGGCATAGGCCTATTTGTGGAGCGATGAGACTAGGTTGGAGGAAAAAGGGCTTAGATAGCCTTATTATACAGTAACAAATACAGTAATGTTTTGATAGGCTCACAACAGAAAATTTTAAGACAGGTATTTGAGAACTAGCAGCAAGCTTTCCTCTTAACATTGAGATAAGAACTTTCATAGTTTTATTTCCCCTTACCATTATTATTAAGGGTGAAAGGTAGTATAAGCTTAGACCGAATAGAGAAGTAGTTCTAGGAAACAACATAAACCATTGTATTTTAAGTCGTGACCTGACGGCGATTGATACTTTCTTGCCGACTGAGGTGGCCGCCTTAAGAGAATAACCCAAATTAAATCACTTTTAGGCTATTTATATAAAGGTACAATGATACAATAAACCATCTACAATGACCACATTTTGCTTTGTTTCTTAACTAGTACAACTATGCAAATTAATAACTAGTCATATTCGTGACTAAGGACATTTTGAATGAAATTAGGATACATGAATTAAAGTGTCTCGCATAACAATTTAGACAAACCATTTCCATTCACAACATAATATATTTAAATGGCGTAAAATATATTTTAGCACATAGGCCTAGTATATTTAGGGAGCATGATATGTTTATAATGAAAACTTTCAAAATCTAGTTTAACCTTACCTTCCATGTATCATTAATAAAAATTTTATAATAAGTTTATTTTTGTTAAAATAAATTATTTAATATTTTAATGAGAAGGAATGGAATATGATATCATGTTTGTGATTGTGAACATTATATTTTAGAGTTAAATATTTTAGTGCAAAATATTTTGTTGTCGTGTTAGTACATTGGGATAGTTTAATAGGCCTAATACATTTTTTACTAAAATAATTTTCATGCCATTATGTGACTAAGTTATCATTCCTTTAAATATTTACATCCTTATGACACTTAATTAAAAGTAAATATTTATCTTATAACTAGCCTATAAAATATTTTAAACAGATGTTGATACTTTGGTATTATTTGAATTTCAATTCTGTACTGGTAATGAAAAAGAAAACCATTTTCATTTGACATCTGAAAAAGTGTTCCTAGCAAGATGAAGTTTGTATGATATTCCCCACATATTTGTGATGATTACTATAAATTAAACTAGGTTATCTTTTTGTATGGTTTATTTAAAAGACATGGGCTGTATCCGAATGGTCTACTTCACGCGCCGTTGACCCTCGAAGTTCACTTGATAGTTGCATTGACAATCACGTGATCAAGTTTAGATCCATCCAAATAGTCACAAAGTGTGCCGATGCACCCCTCAAACACCTTTGAGTTCAAGGGTGACGGCAAGTCACCCATGACACAGTGTTTTATTTTTTCGTCTGCTAGAGATAGAGCTCTTAGAGTAATGTGATCTGTGATAACGGGCTGATAGATGGCATTTAAAATAGTTTCTAAGCAGGAAGCAGCACTACAGACTGAAGGGTCTGTGAAGGATAGTTTGCCGTCCAAATAGTCTATTGCAGTCTCCGATCTCAAGTGTATGAAAAGTGTACATTCATCAAGTCTGCATCGAGCCAAGTGTACTTGACTATTTGGATACACCAGTATTCTAGAGATATTAATGATGATGACAAAAGAGCAATGAAGGAAACTCTAAATGACTATGAAAACTGATGGTAGGCTGCGCTACTTAAATTTGACCCAGGTGAACCTACATACAGTTCAAGTGCAGTTCCTTAAATCCATCCCAAGCTCCTTCACCTCTTTAATGTAAGATGAGAGTACCTTATAAAATGCATAGGTAGCGAGTGTTAAAATACATTTTTTGTCTTATCAAAATGGAAGTTGTTTAATATGGTACGGACATGTGTAGCTCAGCTGGCAGCTTCAAATAGGCAACCCAGTCGATAATCTAGGATTAAGATTTTCGTTCAAGAAACATTTTTAGTTTAGTACCATAGGCCTACATAGTCGACAATTTATGAGTTTGTTGGCTGCACATTAACAGTCATGACACCAAGCTACTTAGGATTTTGTATGGCCCCACAATAGTCAAAGAATCCTCCGCTGTCCTACTCCTCAAAGCCCTTACGCATCCTCTCCAAATAAAGCTTCCTGCACTCCATCTGGTCTGCTGGGCGGTTGTGCGGGGTCCACACAGGCTCTCCGACAAACAGTCTCTTGGCCCTGATAAAGTTATGGGTATCCAGGGTGAAACGATGATATATCCCTCGGGGAATTATAATCAAGTCTCCGGGAACCACCTCAACTCGTATCCATTGGTCAGAGCGGTCCCTCACATCAAAGTACCCTGACCCTTCCAGAACAAACCTTATCTCCTCATCTGTATGAAGGTGTTCCGTGAAGAAACTGCGGAGTTTACCCTCGTAGTCTTGGAGACACTCCTTGGAGCAGACAATCTCATCCTCGTAGCTATACCCACGTTTTTTCTTCAGTCTGGCCAGCTCACCATCTTGGGCATAAGTGTCTAGGTCCATCTTGAAGTACTCAACGCCCGACATCTTGAAAAGTTCTTCCAAGTCTAGGAACTGTGGCGGGTTTCTATGATGTTCAAGTCTTTGATCGTCTTCCGAGGAGTCCATGTACCACGCACGAACCATGGCCTAGCTTAACTGTCAACTGTCCACAGGTTTTAAAAATATTATATTCTAAAAAATGTTAGACTATATTGACGAAATGAAAATTTCTTGGGTGTTTCACAGTCTTGACATAGTTTTTGCGATCTGACCAGAGATTATTGGATATGACCTTTGAGTTTGAACACGCGTATTTCAAATATGAAACTTATTTCTTAAGTATGACAACTTAATATTATACGTATGAAAATATATGATCTGGAGATGTATAGGAATTTTTTTTTGTGTGTGATAATTCAGTATATTGTATTGTATCAATACAAATAATTTATCTGTATCGCTTAAATTAAGTCATAAATCCTAATTCTTAAAGTAAACAGTAAAGTCAAAAGAAACAACTTTCTAATACCAACATTGAATAATGAACATTGAAAGTCACTTGATTTTTTTTATGTGTTATAATGTTTTATTTATGATAAAGTATATCTAAAACGTTATCAAAAGCTTCCAATAATTCTTCCTAGTGTCTTACTGTTTAATTTCTCTTTACAATACTAATAAAACGGACTAATAATGTAAATACAATTATAATAAAAAAATACACTATGGCAACATGAGTTTCTAGTTTTAAGATGACGAGCTTCTATGATAATGAGACTGTACTAACTATGTCATGTTCAAAACATTGGCAAATAAAGAAGTTGACATAGACAAGGGAGCTGTAATGTACATATTTGATTTGGCCCATTTAGGGTTTTTGTATTTACATTCTTAATACTTAAGCGAGGATAGATAGTCCTATTTCTTAAAAAAAAAAAAGCTTTTGTAAATTTTTGTTTCTGTTTGTGTTTTCTCTGAGGCGACACGAACCAATGTGTGGGGTGTATACAATTACATCGCATGTCCATTAAATCGCATTTTGGGAACAAATAAATTGCAGGTCCATCACGTCGCGTTTCCCCCACCTCTCTACACACAGCTAGCCTTATTCTGACGTAAAACCAATAGGAATATAGGGTCAACCGACTATCATTAGGAGGGGAGAGTTTCTAGCTTGCCAGAAATCTAATGTCCTTAAAAATAAACTGGGAGACTTGAATTTGTAAATTCAAATTGATGTGGTGCAACTAAAAGCAAAGATGAAATAATAAAATAGGAATATAATATACAACTTAAAAATATACTTTTTTATCTACACAATTTTTTCCAGAGAAGTAAAAAACCAAATTGTGGCGTATTTATTTTAGGAGTGTTGCAGATCCAGTTGCCTAGACATCTCGGCTATGGTGAAGTTTGTTTAAGTGTTAAGTTACATTATTCTTTCAACCAGCCCCACCTTTAAAGTGAGAGTACGATTTTTGAGACAGGCATACTATCCTTACAACCAGCCTTAACTTCAAAATGAGAGTCTGAGGTGAGAGTCAGGCAAACTATCCTTGTAACCAGCCTTAAATTCAAAGGGAGAGTAAGAGATGAGAGTAAAGCACACTATCCTAGCAAAATACAATGTGTTGAACACGCGATGTAATTGTATATATACGCCCCTTCATTCCTATTGTTTGTACGTCAGAGTAGGGTTATCTGTGTGTAGAGAGCTGGGGGAAATTTTACGTGATGGACCTGAAGTGTATTTGTACAAAAAAACGCGATGCAATGGATACGCGATGTATTTGTAACGCGACGTAATGGTGGTCCCCCGAGTAGCGAGCTAGATCATGGCACCATCACCTACTTCTTATTTTTTTAGAAATTGATGGTTTTTATTATTATTAAACTGAACGGAAGTTTACAATTTGCGTTAGGTCCCCTAAATTATTTTTTTAAACTTTCAATACATATAGTTTTGCCATCAAGCAGGCCTATATATATTGTCTACTAAAAATAAATATTATTTTCGAAAACACAGATTTTGACTAACTCTAAAACTTTAATTATATTTTAACATTTTTTAATAAAGAACATTTTCTTTGTCAATTTGTCAATTTTATGAAATCAATTCAAGTTTATAGGTTGCCTAACTAAAAAAAAATTGGGCTTTTTTTTCAGTACCAAACATTGATCTTTATAATATAACTAGATGGGCATCTGTGGCTAAAATTTTTGAGCTGTTGTCTGCACACCATTGTATAAGAGAGAAGGCAACTTTTAGGTATCTCTTTCTCTCCTACACACATACAAGGCAATGTGGCATTTCGACATCTTTCGCTAATTTTTTATGAATATATGAGATATATCAATGTATGATTAGTTTAACGAAATAAATGTGTTAATAAAAGGTTAGAAGAGCATAACTAAGTTCAACACTCGTAACTTGATTCTTTAAATAAGTCTATGTATGCTAATATAGTCATACTTCGTACAAGCCTATAACCTAAATGATAATTTGAATGTAAAACTACACAAAAAGTTTGTCATTCAAACAAATGTAATTAAGTTTTAACCTACCTTTTATCATTTTAGCTATCAAACTTTAAATATAATTTGTTTCCGAAAACAATATAATAAGCTAATAATCAATTTTAAATATACGGCATTGTAGTTTTGGCAGAATGTAAACAACATGGGCGATAGCTACATATTTTTAATATCTTAAAGATTTTATTCTTATTTGTACAGTATTACCTTTAAAACTGAATTGTATATCCTTTAATGTAACTTTAGCGTCACGATTTAGTCCGTTACAAAGGGTGTATTTATGTCCATCCAATATATTCTAGAGATCACTGGTGCCAAACCTAGGGTTGTTCCGATATCGGGAAGTTTTCGATATTCTATATCGATAACGATACCAAATTGTTATATCGATACCACGATATTATCGCAACAACATATCGATATCGGTAATATCAAATGATATCGATAATAATTTTTTGAAACGTGCATAATGAAAGTTATTATTACAGTTTCACTACAATGAGCTTTATTAGAGTAACTAAAAATGAAATAATGTTATTTTAATTGAAATAAAATTGAGTTTTTGGAACTTGTAAAACATTAAGGTACAAACGATTCGGTAGCAACACATGAACTTTATTTGAATAACATTAAGATTAATTACTATTAAACATTTAAAAAAAATTACATTAGAAAAGGCATAATAACACACTATTGTGAATAAAAACAATACCATTATTATATATAATCAAAAAGAGTTCTGTGATTTATTTAAACCAATCTTCTTCATTGACACTGCCCAAGAACGTTAGTTTGTTCAAATATTTGCCTGAAAGGCGGTTTCTGTCCCGGGTTATGGTCGCTCCTGCCTTTGAAAATAGTCGTTCGCATGGCACAGATGTGGCCATAAATAGTAAGTATTGGCCTGCTAACTTATAGAGTCCGGGGAATACTGTCTTCATATCTTCCCATTCTTGCAAAGGGTTAGACTTAAGAGGACTTAAAGGGTTAGACAAATACAAGGTCACTTCTGAAGAATCACAGCTGTCATCGTGTTTCTTCTTTCTCTTTCCATATACCAGTTCCTTGTGAGTCTTCCAGAAGTCAAAAGACTCTGGACCTGTTGCTTCTGCCTTTTCTTCTTCTGATTCAGATGAAATTTCTTCGATGCAGAGCTTTTTCAACTTTGCTATAGCCTTTGCACATCCAGCTGGATTTTTGAAATGTATGTTTTTGAAACGAGGGTCAAGGATCGTAGACATGGCGATTTTAGAATTGAGCTCGGCCATACCAAATCTCTTGTGCATTGCTGCCGACAATCCTTTTCGAACAGACTCAATTGCAGGATTATTGGATTTTAAATTGTCCAAATGAGTTGTCAAGCAATTCACCACAGGGATGATTTTTGACATGGTGACGTATTTTTCACCTGATATCTCAGTAGTCGCATATTCAAAGGGTCTCAAGATCACTGCAAGATTTCTCAATAAGTCAATTTCAATTGCGCTTGGCATCTCGGGGCTTGAGGTGTCGTCAATTAACAACTGACTTACTATTTTAAGCAAATCGAGAAACCGTTCAACCATGTAGTATGTCGAGTTCCAACGTGTTTTAACATCAAGAATCATTTTTTTCACACTTCCTTCTGGCACGTTGTTGTCCATTTGGGCTTTCCTCAACTTGTCTGACATAATAACACTGTTCTTTATAAACTTTACAACTCCTCGTACCTTCTTAATCACAGGCTCAATGTGTTCGTGGGAAATAGCTGCTTCGGTCACCAAATTCAACGTGTGCGCAAAGCACGGCACATGCTGTGATTCAAAATTCCTTTTTACGGCAGCAACCATGTTACTGCCATTGTCAGTTGTAATGCAAACAACTCTCTCCCTATCAATTTGCCATTCATGAAACACTTGCAACATGGTTTGCTCAAGCAACTGTGCAGTATGATTTGAGTTTAACTGGACAATACTTAGATCTACAGAAACAATGTTACAGCCTTCTAGAAAATGACATGTAATCCCAAAGAATGACTTTTCAGACATAGTTTCAGTCCACACATCCATTGAAAAAGAGGTATGTGGTGCAGTTATGATTCTTTGTTTCACGTTGTTAGACACAGATTGGTATTTTAATTCTAGCTGTTTTTTCATAAATTTAGCTGATGGTACTTTAAATGATGGAGCAAGTTCTCTCATGAGTCGTTTGAATCCTTCTCCTTCTAACATGTAAAAAGGTCGCTTGTCCTTGCAAATTAAAAACAATAAACAATCAACAATCTTAGAAAATCGCAAACCACCCTCAGAGTACAATCTACTTTTGTTAAACGCCTCAGTGATTGGTGAAATCAAAGCCAGTTTGTCTTGAGAACTTGTTTCTGGTACAACCTGTGCAACACCTGCAGTGGCTACTAAATTACAAGGATGTTCGTTTTGGGGAATATCAATTTTCAAAGGAGTTTCAACGTTAGTGTTTGTTAATATTGATTCAGAATACAGTTGCAGGTGATTTTTTTTTAAGTGCGATGCTAAATTTGTGGTATTGCCACTATACTTTACATTTCTTAAGCAATGCTTACAAGTAGCGTTTTTCTCATCTTTTTTCCTAAAAAAGTTCCATAACTTACTAACAGGAGGTGCCATAGTTCCTGAAGGTTTGAAGCTTGTTTGTGTTAGGAAGTAACACAAGCGATGAAATGTTATAACTCACAAGCAAACAATAATCACTGGATAACACAACTCAACCCAACACAGTCAAATGTAATGCCAAATATCTTAGATAAACAGTCACAGATAGTAAGAGTAACTGAGCCCGTCAACATCAAACCGACAATGGTAAACAAAAACACTAAACAGTAAACAGACAACAGTTCTCGTGATCACAGGTTAAGGACTTGCGGCCCAGTGTGCCAACTGCCAGGTCACAAAAAACATTTTCCCCACTGGTTTTTCCCACTTTTGATCAAAATTCCACTCTGCAGGTCTTTTTACTAGATAATATTTTATGTCAGATTTTGAATAAATAAAAATCTTTTATAAATGAAGTTAGAAAATACGATATCGAAATCCGATATTCACATTATTCTTACAATATCGCGATAATATCGAATCTCCAATATTGATACAATATCTGAAATATCGAAACAAAAATATCGATATTTACTAATATCGATAATATTGGAACATCCCTAGGCCCAAACCACACTCGCGAACAACAAACAGGGGGGGAACCTGCTCTCGCAATGCGAACGCAAATAGCAGGAAAGTACATTATATAAATGTTTATAACAGGTGACCAGAACACAACTATTATTCAAGTAAGGATTCATTTTTCTCTTTTGAAAACAATGGGCCACTCATTATCTATGGATTCTCTCGGTTTTAACTTTGTCCACTTGTAATTAAATAGGTGTTTCACTAATGGATTCTCACAGCTTTGCTAGCTTTAATTCTAAATTACAAGAATAATTTTAATAACATATTTTGCATATTTGGTTCAGTATAAATCTAGCACACAACAGACTCAAGTCCAATTTTATCTACATCCTGTTATCTTTACTTACATTGTTACCCCCCTCGGTGGCGTAGTTAGCTAACGCGTTGGTTTCGTGTTGATCTAGACTGCCGAAGACGGGGAGATCAAGGTTCGAATCTCACTCGGGTAAACTGGGGGTGTTTTATCCTAAATGGATTTCCACTATACCTCCACGCAAATGCGGGCTCTCTTCCTCTATATTCAACTTTCCCAATTCCTAACCCATTAGCCTAAATAGTACTTAAGCGTATAACCCGAACGGGTAGTAAGACGCGGTGCTAGGTATTTATTTACTTACATTGTTTTGTAATTAAAACACACAATTAGCTATACTCAAAGTAAAAAATCATAATAAGAGTAAAATGAATTGGTATATCAATCAAGCGTCCATCAGATCTTGGTGAGAGGTAATCAGGTGGATTCTCCAACTCTCGTTGCAATTAAAACTATTTCTTAAAACCTAACTTATCTCACACAATGCTGCTTGGGAACAAACGAGTCTCCCAACTTGAGAATTTATGCTCCAGAAGTTATTTAGATGCGTAAACTCTGACTAACATAGGGGAGATTATCTTGGACTATTAATACTCTTTCGCTACGTCATTGGTTTATTGCTAAGATATTTACAAATATCTTTTGCTGTAAGCAGTGGTGCACCCAATGGGGAGAGGGGCAAACAGGGTGTTTGACCCCCTCCACTTCCTCAATACCACAAATTATTTTGATAGAAATTTAAATAATATGAAGTATAACTAAAATATTAAGCTTTGAAGATGAATCTAATGTATAGGCTACATTTTAAAACCAGGCTTCTGACTTAAGCCTAATATTCAAAATGTTTACCGTTACACACAAAATTAACAGTTGAAAAAATCCCACAAATAATAGCTTCGATACCATTTGCATTGTTTAAATCTCTTAATTACTATAAAACTACTCAAAATAATTTCTAAAAGCATTTAATATTAATAAATATTCTCGACCTTCAGGTATTAGGGGGCTGTGAAGCCCCAAACCCGCTCTCTCCATCAAAATTTCATTCTTGCTACAGCCTTGATTGAATGCTTCCCTCAAAGTAAATGGCTGGGTGTGCCACTGACTAAGTAAATTATATGAAAATATATTTTATTTTGCCTTTTACTTCTAAATCATATTGAAATGATGAAATTACACTCCTGACTTTTGGGATTCTTTGAAGTATACTTATATAAAAGTACATTGACTAATAAGTTGTTAATATAAAACAAAAACTAAAA
This sequence comes from Timema bartmani, assembly GCA_902151455.1. Taxonomy (NCBI): domain Eukaryota; kingdom Metazoa; phylum Arthropoda; class Insecta; order Phasmatodea; family Timematidae; genus Timema; species Timema bartmani. Next base: position 55,892 of record CABFWB010001573.1, read on the forward strand.
TAACACTATTAAGACTCCCCAAATCCTTTCTACCAATGAAACACAAGAATTACCGTCAACTAGCCTCGTCACACGCCCTATCACCACCCCACACCCCCTTCCTCACTCTACCAGTGCTGAAATGCCTGAATATGACACATGAGGGAATTCGTGTTTGATTATATTGTGCGACATTATAATAATTTGTTTGAATATAAGCCCAGTCAAAGATATATTGATATTTAAAAGTGAAGAGTAATAGGCAGGCCTAATTTTTTTTTAGCTAGGCTTACAACTGAAAAACAATATAATATTAGCACAACACTAGGTCTATTGCAAAACGTCTAAATGATTGAGTAAACTATTAAAACTCAAGTAGGTCTATTACCCAAGAAGGATTTAGAATGCTCAATTCTAATACACACTTTTTTTTAATAGCCCTATAGAAGCTTGTTTCCAAAATCATTTAATTTTCTTCACTGTATTGTTTTGTTGAAAATAATTTAGGGGGAGGGGGACCACTGGGATTTCCCCAAGTTCCCTCCCTTTCTAGAGTTTTACACCAGAAAACTTATATGTATTTATATTGTATGAATCATACCTTCACCTCTTATATCTCTCTCTTTCTTTCAGTGGTCGCATTGTCTAGGCCATCACTCTCATGCTGGACTAAACTGTCAATGACAGGGAGATCGGGGTTCGATTTCCGGTCGAATGTACTGAGGATGGTTTTCCCAAAATTGCTTTTCACTCTACTTCCACGCAAATGAGAATACACTTCCTCTAAATTCAACCTTCCTCATCCCTAACACATTTGTGTAATTAGTAGTCTATAGACTAAATGCCTACGTGAGTATTAACTGAACAGGTAGTAAGATGTGGTGCTAAATAGATAATTCTAAATACAGACGAAAGCCCTGACTGACTCACTCATCAACGTATTTCCCGAAAACCTTGACCTGGGATCCTTAAATTCGTCAGTAAAGTTCCTTTCCAGCTATAGGTATCCTATAAGAAGGGATTTTGTGAAATTCAACCCCTAAGGGGGTGAAACTGGGATTGGAACATTTTTAAAGGTATAATCGGATCTTCAAAGCCACCTGAGCTGGAAAGATGAAACTTGGCAGGAATGTTTTTATTTTTAGGTAAAGGAACAGGGAGGTGGTAGTTTTTCCGTATCTTCCTAACAGCTTGAGCTGGAAAGATGAAACTTACCAGGAAGGCTATTTTTAGGCAACAGGTCGGAAATATTTTGGGATTTTTTTTTTAGAAATTCAGCCTCTAAGAGGATGAAACAGAAAGGGGATGGTTTTTGAATAGTTTCAAAATGTCAAAGATACAAAACCCTCGTGTAGCATGGGCTTTTGGCTATTCTGAAATAGATTATTCTTAAATACCTTAGACATCAATAAACATATTCCTTTATGAAATGTTTTATTTACAAATAACTAATAATGTAGATAGTATAGTTATAATACACTAGCTTACCACCCGTTATTCACACGGAGTGTTTTATAATACGTATCTATATCTAAGTACCTTTCAAAGTTGGTTCAATGAAATTCCGATAAGCAGAAGCTAGATTTTTGTTTTACAAAAAGTAGTGTTTTGTAGCCGCCCATCTTTAAACAAAATTGCCGGCGTAAATATTAATTAGCCTATATGTTCAAACTACGCCCGTGCGAGATTTCAACATTATCCGTTAAGTGTTTTTTGCTTGTAGTAAGAGTAACAGAGAGCATACTCATTTTTATTGACTATAATATTGCTTTGCTTCCAATCAAATTTCTAATTAAAAATAATAATCAACATGTTTTTAATTCCAGACATTGTCGTGGGGTGGATATTGAGCAATGCTCATTACAGAAAATCTATTCATTTTATTAACTATACAAATATATTTCAAATTTGTAATATGTCTGAAATATGCAAAACATTCACAAAAATGTAATCACTATCATAAATGGTTTTCACAGACACAAACGACGTTCCAATGACACTGATTTTGAGTTTTTTAATTATTAGATCCAAATGAGATCCAAATTTGTAACAGGGGTTTGTTTCAACTTAATCAGGTGGGTCTGGATCATTGTAGATGATCTAAGTTTACTCTTGACCTGAATCAGTTTAGGAAAAGCTAATTCACAGGAGGTACTAGTTACAGGAGTCACTCTAAAGACTTTAGTGGCCTTAATAAAATTGCGCAAATACGTTTTCAACACCAGTCTACTAACTAAGTCCAGAAAGTATACCACAATATGCATCTTTGTCACGTTACTTTAGAAACCTTATTTCTCCTTCCAAATCCTTAAAATAAAGGCCGAAAAATCTTGATAAAATTGAAATATCAACAACAACATTAATGTCAAATTTAAACATCTTATCTTCGGTTGTAACATTTAATTTTTTTAGCAAATTATTGCTCAATATCTAGAGATAAGAAACTAACAAATTTATTGATATTTTATTTTCCTTTATTTTTGTAAAATGTTGTTTTCCTAGCTGTCATCCAAGCATCAAGCTACTTGTATTTTTTTAACTGCTTGGATATAGCTTTTTTTTCACAAGTCTTAAAGGTTTTATTGTTATCCTCATAGAAAAAGTACCATCAGAATGCCGTGCTTTAAATGATCATAACGATCAAGAGATTGAATTGATAATCTTGAAGTTCAATGCTGACCCTGAGAAGCTTAAAAATAATGCCTTTACATTTAGTTTTTATTTATGAAAGTCTGGTGTAATGCAAGAATAAATAAAACAAGATTTAGGGAATGTGCAAAGCAACGTACAGTACCTACAAAATATAATTTTATCAGCTATTACGGCTGCACTATCAAAACACACCGGCAGCACAGATTGCAAGATCAATAAGAAATTTTCCATTGCTGTCATTAAGGTCTTGAAAATTGTTTATGAATCATTAGTAGATTTATTTTGATTGGCATCAATGGGGTGGAAATACGTACAGTAGCACCGGAATATTTTTAGTGTTGGGAAGGGAGGAGCGAAGATCAACAAAAACAAGATAGGTTTGAAGGACTTGGATTCCCAAGCCAGGGGGTTGAGGGCTGGGCGCTATTCAAAGAGATCCTGACCCCCAAAAATGTTGAAATTTGCATACTCCTTGAAGATATTTAGAATGGTTACTATCTGGATTTTTAAAAAGCTATTTGGAGTGGTCATCACCCAAATTTTTTTTTTAGAAAAATTTGATGCCTCTATAATTTATTTGGGATGATCCTCACATGGATTTTTTCAAATATTAGATACCTATATAGGTTATTCAGAGTTTAAAAAAATTGTAAATAGAGTTCAATACGTCCTTCTTCCATCAAATAATTATTTATTACGTTAGTTGTGTGTGTATGTGTGTGTGTGTGTGTGTGTGTGTGCCTGCCGCATTGCAAACCAAATTCGAAGCAACATTAGAGGGCACGGCCTTTCCTGCTCCCCCTGTAGGCACGCCTGTGCACATACACACCTTTAGTTAGAATAATGAAACCAAAATGATGACTAGGAACAGTAATTAAATTACACAGTTGTATAAAAATGTATTTATTGTCTTTATCTGATACATAATGTGATGAACATTGTGAAGATGAAGTGTACAGTGAGTTATGGACTCGGTAATAGACCGAGATGGAAATGGACTCCTTGTCCTTCCGGAGTAGAGAGACAAACATACGTATGAAAACCATGAGCACATAATTAGGTTTACTTCTTGTCTCATGATAAATTCCACCAAGGTCAACCTGGGCAACGTCGAAAACACCGATTGGTTTCAAGTCAGTGTTTCCATATTTGCAGGGCTATTAAATATATTTGGGGGGGTTAATACACGCTTATACACTAAGTGGAGTTTATTGGTTCCAGGGAACTCACTCGTAGGGAGGTTAATCTTATCAGAATTAAATATTAAATGCATAAAAAATACAGTGGCCTTTTAAAAAGAATGAAAACAATACGTGTGTTAAATATAGTTTTTGTGATAGTTTTGATAATTTTGAAATCCCAAAACAGTTTTAAACCTAATTCTATTTTTTAAATCAATGGCCTTTATTCTAAGTAAATGCCCACTGATCTACCTTGCTTTGCTTTGCATATTGGTGAACCTATTTATGAAAACACTAGTTAATGGTGATTAACTGTATTAAAAAACTAAGTAGTCTATGACTTTTTTAAATTTAATTTTAGGTCATTTAAAATTCTATATTTGAATAGATAAATAAATTAATATGTATTTTTTGAGCACGTGTGGGCACGATAAGTTAAACTCAAAACAAGATTTTACAAAATATAGCATCCATATTACTTATTTATTTTTAGACTTCAAGCTTATTATTTTAAAGAATAACTACTCCGGATGTGTTAACAAATATAATAAAATAAATACATATTAAAGTTATAATATTTAAAGCGCTTTTGCATGTGTGTAAACTAAAAAAATAAAATTAAGACCGTCGATTACAAAACTAATATTCTAAGTTGTTTGCGAACAAATTCATTTGTAATATTATATTCAAAGAAAATATTCCTTACATTAAAATCTATTATTTACCAAGCAAAATAACGCTGACTTTGTAAATTTAAGTTTATCTTCCGCCCTTTATCAACATTGGTGAAACTTACCATGATTAATGCAAACCAAAGATCAGCAATCAAAATAAATATAAATAAAAAGTTTATCTGACCGCATTTATAGAATATCATGTCCCCGCCTTAAACAAAAAGGCACATATTCTTTCACCTTTTATTATAAATAAATATATATCTTAACTAATTAATAAATAAATACACAAACAAGAACACACAGACAATACAATATGACTACCACTTTGTGAAACGGTAACCTCAGGATAAATAATCGGTACTATTTGCGCATGTAACGGAATTGTGTGCAGGAACCAGAATCGTAAACTTCTCGTGAGGTCAGACATGAAACCTTTGGGATGCGCGACCAAGGACACGTATACATTTGTAAAAGTTGTCTGGTATGTAGGGGAGTAAACGATTGAGATCTTAGTCTCTGTTGTCTGTCGGAAAACCATTTCCGTGTGGTTTTGTTTGCTCTGCATAGTGGCAGCATAGAAGAAGTGTTGGCTTAGAGTTGATACGTTTCCCTTAATAGCAGCAAAGCAGAGCTCCTACCAGAAAGAAAGATTATTCTGCTTTGTATTCTCCACCCTAACTACAACCATAGAGAAAGGAATACCTCTATGCTACAACCCTACCCCCTGCACCTCCCTGTATTCTTATGCATTGGACTATCATGTCCTACCTCCCAAAAAGTACTTTGTTATAAAATAATTAAAATTTCTAAAATAACACATTCTTTAAATTTTATACCTCGAAATTTAGTTATATTTGTACCTTATCAGGCTTGCACACGCACCATGTTTGTACAAATATTACTATAATAATACTAAATAACATACATTTGACATATCTTACAAAAAGAGTAACTATACTGTGGCAAAGGCTGTCCATTGAACATCAATATAATCATAAACTTGTTGTTAGGCAAATGCATTTACACCTAATTGAGTTTTAGAATGATACAATTATTTAAATACCTATAGAAAATTCAAAAGACACACTTGAGCTAAAATAATTGTACTATGGAGTCGTAACATTGACTTAATTTGCATTAGATTCTATCCTTCATGGCAAACCCGGGTATTGGTACAGAGGCGCTACGGTAGAAGGAAGAGAAATACACATGTGATCAAGAGAATATTGCAGTTTCAGAAACCAAAATTATGGCGTGGCAAGTCAAGGAAACTAATCGAGGCTTCACTGGGCCAAAAAGCACCACTAACAAATAGGTTGGTAGCCAAATAACGGTTCTTGTTACTCAAGAGCCAACACTGTTGACAATCTTGTCTCAAGGTCACCAATGGTAGTCTTATAGTACAGTAGTTACACAAACGTTCACCGGGACAATCTCTGGGTTGTTGCACCTTAGCTTGTCATTATAGATTAAAAAAAAGACTTATTCCAAGTATTTCAAAATGAATTGATTAAATCTACAGCATACCTAAAATCTTTCACACATGAGACCCCTGAAATATTTAGCACCATTTCCACCCCACAATCGAACATGAAACCCAAGATAGTCCAATCTGGTATTAAAAGCTACTTGCAAAGTAAATACCTAGTAAAAATGTTTTTACTTTAACAAGTTTCAAAGTGTGCAAGTTAAGGTGCAACATACTCTAGTGCATCAGTCCAAATTGGCTAAGAAAGTGTTCATAGAATCAAAGAAGGAAGGCATGAAACTATATTCATGTATAAACCTTTCCTCTCCGTTTCCATAATCATACTTTTGTAAGAAAAGAATACAAATAAACTTAATTGATATTCGTATTCAAACAGAAATGACACGTTCATTTCTTCAAGCAGTCCTTCGCTACGAAAATTGTCAATTTTTTAACAAATCATAGATATGACGGATAAGGTAAGACAGTCAAAAAAGGGATGAGTTTTTTTTTTCTTTTTTCTTGGCCTTTTGACGCATCCATCTTTAAGTTGACTTACACATAAAATAACTGTTTTATCTCCTTCAAAAAAAAAGTAAGAAAAACACAACTTAAAGTTATTAATGAAATATTTTGTAAAAATATACTTTTTTCTTTGTACAAGAAGTCATCGTTAACATTTAAATAAGGTTATCAATTTTGATAAGTAATATTTTTAAGCAAAAATAATACTTTCAAACAGGAAACCTTGGAATGATATTTCATCATCCACTTTTGGAGATATAAAGGCAGTGGTATATGGACACACCCCTACATTCAAATTTTCTGCCATCTTACTGCTTCCTCAGCTGTACAACGGATGCAAGCCTATCATAGAAGGAACATTTGTGCTGAAAACAGCCTTTTCATTTTCATCCATTGGTACACTTCTCCAGTGTGCTAGGGAGGGTATAACACGATAGCTGTCAAATGGACACCAACTAAAGTCCTCAGTCACCACTACAATTTTTTTTTTCCAATTACGGACCAATTAATCTCTTTTTTTCTCTCTTTATAAGTAACAGAAACTTTCACTAGATGGTTGTTTACAAGTGTAGGCTACCAGGGTTAGGTAAATGTATGTGTTGGGAGCTACTGTATATGGACACCTCTATAAAACAAGACACTTGTACACTAAACTGCCCCCAAATTACAGCAGTCAGTGAGTCTCAGCGCAGTAGGCGCGGATTGAATCTTCCCATGTGAAGGATCAGCCCCGTAGGATTGTGCCGCACTAGGTAGAGGAACGGCCTGTCGAACCTGAGCCTGGGACCTTCGGGGACCCTTGCCTGGCGTGGACGTAACGCCAATGGAATGGACGCCACATCCTGCTCGTCTCCCTCTAACTCGCCATCGTAATCGTCCTCTTCCCTTCCAACGCGTTGCGTCGCAGCGGGGAACACCTCAACGTGGCGCCGCGAGTCCCTGGACTCCTCACTGCACGTGGAGAATGTATTCACCTGAACCTGAATATACACAAACACTTGTATTAATACTTACATAGGGGATACGCCCCTAATAACAGTCTTCAGAGTCAGATGCACTGACCGTTCGTCTAACTAATAGAGCTTGAAGTACAGCACTTACCATGTCAGCGAGGTAGAGGTCATTGGAGAGCCCATTGAGGCCTTTGAGGTCAGCCCGACCCTGAGCGAACAAGTCCCTGAGTCCCATTCGCCTCAGCGCTGACGTCACGTTCACCTGCGAGCGGTGGGAAAAGCGTGGGAGTTGGAGTTCAAGACCCGACCGGGGGTGGAGGGTCCGAAGGAGCCGCGACCACGCACCCTCGGCGTAGGGCGAGTCGACGAGACGTTCCTCAAGGCTCGCCAGCTGGCCCTGTTGCCCGGGTAACACCATCACGGTGCTCACAGTCGTGTCGGCGCCACCCAGGCTGATGGCGGTGGCGTCCAAGACCGGATCGTATCCCGCCAGGAAACCGTCCCGCCACACCACTGCTGGGATGGGTACTAGACGGCGCTGTCGGGTGGCCGGGAGAAGAGTGAAGTACATCTCACCATCGCGTCCCTCTGTTGATGCTTGGCTACAGTCGGTCTGTGGAGAATACAATGCGGGTTAACGTAAACGAAGTTAAACCAAGAATGGGTAGATTTTTCATCGTAGTTGCGCAATAGCTCACACTCTATACCATCCCAGAAACAGCTGCTTTGAGGCAAGCATACATACTTTCAATGGTATGATTACAACTATGGCCTCACATGGTCGAGCGGCCATACATTCAAATTACCTGTTTATATATTTGGTATATGGTAGAAATCCGCTATAAGTCACATAAGCCATGTATAGCTCATATTCTATTATCCAGCTAAACCTTGATTTTGATAGAAAGTCCACTTTACACCACCAACATTGATTAAAGTCACTAAAATATGACATCCTAGAAATATCTTTTTGATTTATTAGTATACAATTAATCTAAAAAGTTATCAAAAGCTTCCTAAAGTAATTCCTTATGGATTACTGTGTAATTTGTATCTACGATATTAACAGGCTAAGAATATAAATACCACTGTAACATTTTACTTCAAATATGTGGTAACATGAGCTTATAAGTTTAAAATTAATGTATTTCTATGAAAATCATAGTGTAAGTTAACATGGTATGTGAAAAGAGTGCGAACTAAAAGTGAACGGGCCAGATCATCAACTGCAGCGCCTGACACTTTTATACCAAGCTAACGGAGCCGGCCGGGATGTAAGAATTAAAAAAATCAAAATTATTACTTTTACCCCCGTTTAGCACATTCATGCTTGGGCTGTTATCACCTGGGACTGCACTTATATTGGACTTATAAAGATTTAAATCGTTGTTTCATAGATGGTTCGTCATTGTTTGACGCACCACTATCTCGACCGATAAGATTAAGCGTGTAAGGTCTAATGGTCAGCTATGGGGTTTGGACTTTATAGGAGTGGGGGGGCTGTATTCTATTATCACCTTTCCTCTGGTAAAAGTATGGACGTTACATATCTGCATGGTATTAATTTTGTTATGTAACTAATTATCTGACAACGAGATTAATGATGAACTAATTATTATATCATTCAGATTTTCTAATAAGATATTTAATGTGCAATATGTCTATTATTTCAAACCCACATATTAATTGTATAGCAGTAAAAAATCATGTAAAAAATAGTAAATAGCTTTGTAAGTGCCACCAAGAATCGATTCATGATCTCTAGACTTGTAGTTGACCATACTAACAATCTTACTAACTAAAAGTAAAGGGTTCTAGCCATTTGGAAGCCTGCCGCCCTGCCCTGCCTGTCTGACGCGAGTGTGACAGACTGGACACGTTACTTGTGTCAGGACACCAGGAGAATGGAGGAGGTGATCCTGTCAGCAGCTTCCTGCTGGACCACAGTCCTGATATTACCAAAACACCTGGCCACTATATTAGAGGAGCGCCACTTAGATAGAAGCTTGGCACGACTAATTGAGGCCAAACACTTGTCTAGCATTTGCAGGTTGAAAATGCCAGTTGAGCGGGCGCCTCACATGCTAGATCAAGGTAAAGTATTGTTATACCCCAACTAGTGATGGGCACAATCGAGTAAAAATAATCGAGTAACTCGATTGTGTTGTGTAATCGGGAGTACTTGATTCTTCCAGGATTACTCGAGTAACTTTACTAGGACCTTATTATTATTTTATTTTCTCTTTTCTACCAGCTAAGTGAGAATCGACCTTATTGGCTGGACTGTTTACCATGCTATTTCCATTTAAAAGGCATATTCCCTTAGAGCTAATTTTTCACCAAACGTTTCCTCTGTTACGCAAAAATGACCCTTTATGGTTTAAATGTTACATATGCATTTTCAATACAAAATACCAGCCTCGGTGGCGTAGTTGGCTAACGCGCCAGTCGTGTTGAGCCAGACCACCGAGGACGGGGAGATCGAGGTTCGAATCTCGGTCGGGTGAACTGGGGGTGGTTTTCCTAAATGGTTTTCCACTCTCCTTCCACGCAAATGCGGGTTCACTTCCTCTAAACTCAACCTTCTCAATTCCTAATCCATTAGTGTAATTAGTACTTAAGCGTATAACCCGAACGAATAGTAAGACGCGGTGCTAAAATTAAATTAAATTAAATTCAATTCAATACAAAATACTTGCAGATGTAAACTACACAATCGACAAGCATACTAACTAAGTGTATCACATTTCCGATTATTTTTAGAAGTACTCAATGAAAGTTACTCGATTCTCTTTACTCGGCACCTTGGCAGTCTTATTTCCACAATCGCATATTACGAAACTAATTATTTATAAATTGAAACTAATTAGAGTAGGCTACAAAATAGAAAAATAAATCTGTTTTCACTTTTTAAAAGGTACAATTATTACCAATTTCTTTAACATGAATGTATAAAGAAAAGTTTATTTTATTAAAAAGAGAACAAAACTTTTTTTTGTGAGACATTTCTTAAAACGCATACTTTAATATTGACTGTACATACAACGTGAAACCTGAAAATAAGGGTGTGCGGTCCTACTACAGGAAAAGATTATGGACATGTTATTAGTATCGAATTCAATTGCAAGACTCCTAAATAATGTTGTTCAACCGATTGCCACGGGAAGATCCGAGTAGATGATTCGCTAAAAATTACCGAGTAATTTTACTCAATTACTCGATTGTGCCGATCACTAACCTCAACCAACCCAGTCATAGCTGGTCCTTGCACGAACCAGGTTTATTTAGGAGTTAGTACGCTCTTGCACACGCCACCCCTATACGCCATTCACGACCTAAGTTTACTTGGATGACAGCTCAAAAAGTAACTAAAAAATAGTCCCTAAAATATCACTACGCCAACAGCTGATATCTGCCACTGTCACTTGGGACAGCTTTTATGAAAACATATGGTTATGTAGAGGAATGTGATAGTTAACCACAGTAATTTAGGCCAATATTATGCCTCAAAGAATTTTGAAATTGAAATTTTTGAATGACTTGGTGATCTGTAACTTCTCTTCTTTTTTTCTCCTGGGAACTCATTATCAAAAAAACACACACAAATCTATCCACAAATAAAAAGAACCCCTTATAAAATTTCGTGAGATTAAAGTTAGATTAAACTTATATTTAAGTTTGATAAAAGATAAAAGTTTAAAGTTAGATTAAAGTTAGATTAAAGTTAGATTAATGTTAGATTAAAGTTATTTTAAAGTAAGTTTAAAGTTATATTAAAGTAAGATTAAAATTAACCAAATTAGGCCTAATATGTATTCGAACTAAAGAGAAAATATCTGTATACACAAAGTTATTCTTAAAATAATTAGTAATATGATCTAGGATTAAGTTTTTTTACGTTAATACAGAAGCCCAATAATTAAAATAAAAGGTAATTTAACTTAGTTATAAATTATTATAAGTTAGAGTAAGGCGTGGACCTAACAAACTAGAGACTTAATTTAAAGTTAAAAATATAATAAACGCGCACAGTAATAAATTCTATGAAATATATTTAAATTAAACAAAGTCTTAATATTTATTTGAGGTCGTCCACAAAGCTTATTTATCCTTCTATTCAAGTTAAAATAATTATTATTCCGAGCACTTTCACAAAAGGTCTAACAAATATGGCTTTAAAATGGCGACCAACGAATATTAGCCATGTGGTTGATGATGACGCGGACAAGTTGTTTAAAATGGTGTATCCTCGCAGCAGACGATTATATTTTATTCAGTTAAATATTTCTAAAAACAATAAACTAATAATAAAATAGTTAATCATATATAAAATAAATTACAAATATTTTATCTTTACCAAGTAAATACGATGCCTTTATTAAAAGGTATTAATGCATGCACTATATTACACATCATAGATAACATTCCAAAACAAAGAATAGGTACTTTTAATATATGTTTAAAATATTGTTTCGGATTGGGTAAAAAGAAATTGTTAAAAGTAATGAAATAATGTGAGAAAACTTAAGTTTAAGTTATTTTAAATGTAAAATATAACATGTAATTAAAAAACTTAACATTCATAACAAAACAGTGTTCTTTTACAAGTGTTGGTAACCTAAAACCTAAACATATGATTTTTGAACTGTCATCCAGGTAAAGACCTATCGTGAATGAATTATACCCGTCCAGCACTGCGTCAGGAGAAGGGATGCACGCGCCGCGACAACAACCCTCCACCCCGGTCTGACGCACGGTGAGGGGGATAAAAGCGGCTGGCTCCCAGCTTAGTTCTTCAGTTCTGTAGTGGCCTCGATCACGATCATAAATATCAGTAAAGGATCGGTAACGTAGAACACCGGGTCATGACTCTACCATCTCAAAGCACCACACCCCCCTCTCTCTACCTTCCCCACCTCACCGTGCCATATTGAGTGCCGAGATCTCCTGTCTCTCCCCACCTCATCGCGCCATCTTGAGTGCCGAGATCTCTTTATCTCTCCCTCCTCGCCTCACCAAGCCATCTTAAGTGCCGAGGTCTCCTTTCTCTCCCAACCTCACCACGTCATCTTAAGTGCCGAGGTCTCCTTTCTCCCCCCACCTCACCGCGCTATCTTGAGTGCTGAGGTCTCCTTTCTCTCCCAACCTCACCACGCCATCTTAAGTGCCGAGGTCTCCTTTCTCATGACCCACTCATGCGTGATTGCTTCCCCTTATCGACTTAACCCCATCCCCCTTGGGTCCAATGCTTCCTTCAGTCCTAGGGTAGCCGGCTCGGGAACGACATGGGTTTCACGAATCGCTCCGGAAAACCCAACAGACAAGACGGGAGAACGCGCATAACAAGTCCACCAGCACTAACGACTCTACCACCCCAGAGCTCAGCACTTCATGGATGGGGTACTCGACCAAAGGACCCACGCACTACAAGGACGGCGTGCTGGCCACTACGGCCGCCAGACCTCGGGGATTAACCTCTCCCAACTCTCAGAACCGCACCCTTCCCCGCTCACTTCCCCACACTTCTCTCCCAGCATCTATTCCCGTGGCTTACACACTGTACGCGCTCCCCCAACCCCAATCTCCCCCCTGAGTCCCGTCGGCTATCACCTGGGACTCCTCGCTCCTCTCCCCGTCCTTACTCCTTCGACCCTACGTCCGTGCCCTACGCCAGTCAACGAGATTCCCGAGTGGGCCAACTCTCACAAGCCCACATGGTGCCCCACACCAAGATCAACAAGGTCTTAAGGAATCTACAGACAACCTTCGACTCCAGGTCGGTACAAAAATAAACTCCGCTATTGCCAGACCAGCGGATAGAGAGGTAGCCCAACGACTCGCCAAGAGATAACAAAGAAACCATCCAGTGGCGTTTGTCAGTATAGTACTGTCGTACACAAGTATCGCAAATGTCAGCCACTCTGTCTCGCAATAATCTCGTCCGAGACAAGACTTCAAACCTTCCATTTTTTTTCCAGGTGCGAGAGGCTCGTGAACAGCACTGCGATTGCTTCCCCTTAAGAGAACATGTTCATGACTGGCTTGTGATAGGTGAGCGTGCAGTGGCCGCTTCAACTCGCAACTCAAAATTGCCATCTGGAATCTGCTAGAAGTGACAATAACGCAAATTCTATACAAGTGGGTGGCACCTAAGGCTGCATACTCGTAATCAAAGCTCAGTGGGGAGGGATGGCTGCCACAGGTCTAGCATACCTAGCGCAACACCTATTGAGTTAGATAAGAAACCAGTGTATGTCCTATATATATTACCCAGCTAATAGAATTCCTAAAACAGATGCAGCCACACATATAGTACAGATCTTAACACTAGTAGGATAGTTACTTGGATTATGGATAGTATAGTTCCTGGCCTAATTATAGCTACCTATACCCCATCTACTGTAGGAGTGTAGGTAAGTGACATTTAGTAAGAGCTACCAGATCAATTATCATATGTCCATTCACCAAACCATTTGGTCTGCAAGACCATATGTTGAGATGTCGTCACTTTTGGCAGTTAAAACTTTCACAACAAACAATTAGGCTATTTGTTTTAAATTATATTTTTCTTTTAACAGTTGTTTACATCTTTCATTAGTTGTCAGCTACCACCACGCCTATGGCGAAATGTACTCTAGATACTACTGCTCCTAGCACAAGGGGTATGAATACCCAGACAGCACGGCTTCTGGCACTAGTATTTTATTTGTGCATACTATATTTACGGCCCTCTCCTCTAACGTGTAAGGAGCGCTGACCTCTAATATTCGGGGGACTGGTTCGGTTTTAATAGACGAGCCATTCTCAAATTCACACCTGATCCTTGCTGCTTATGTTACGCCACTTGTTCCCATATACCAGAGAAGATAGTAGGCCAGTAGGATCGAATGAATACACAACAAATAACATAAGACAGATATCTGGGAATGATTGTCCTTACCAACTACTGGGTCTTTATGAGAGGTAGAGTAGTCACTAGAATTACAACACTTTGTTGTGTTGCTAATAGGGTTAAATCAAATACCACGAGGGTCAACGTATACCTCACACTTCTATATCCACAACACTATCCTCAAACGACTTCTTGGCCATGAATAGTTAATGGGTGTGTCCAGCACAGGCTAGTTGCTAGATATGTGGTCTAGGAGAAACACTGTGATATGTGTGACTTGATTAAATAAATGTATCACACATAATGTTCAACTAAATAAAGTCGACACACATAATATTCATCTAATTATAGCCGATGCACAGAGTGCCCATCAAAATAAATTGCCTGTTGAAGAACAGTTCCTGATCATTCTAAAAGCTCCTAGAACCATGCGATGTTTTTTTAAGCTCTCAATTTTCGACAGTTGGTGTAAAGTTATACAGATGGACTTTAAATATAGGAAACTTTTGTCAATGTCAGTTACTCTACAATATATTTTGGTTATTAATTGCAAGGTCTTCCAAGGCACGGATTAGGTATAAAGAAAATGCCTCTTTAGAAACTCACTACATTAGCAAAGGACAGACACAATCTGTTTATCTTGAGATGTTGCAGTCATGCCTGGATTGGTTACACTATGTCCCTAACATAAAACTTAAACCATAATTGACTTAAGTAAGGTAAGCTTGCTACCTTTAAGGGTAAACAGAGAATATATTTTATGTGACGAGGGTGGTGGGTGGAGGTTTGTTGGAGAGTTACTAAAGAAGGAGTAAATTGTTTGTGACATGTAGGCAGAATTTTTTTTTATTCAGGCTCTAAATTGTTTATAGTCGACACTCACCTGAAAGATGTTGGCGCTGAAAACCGCCAGGGGAGGCCTTAGCATGAGGTTGCTGCCTCTGAGGTATTCTGGCACCTTTCCAAAAGTTTGTCTCTTCACCAAGAGGTTGGTCCGGCGCCGCACAACGTCACCGATGTCGCTGAAGTCCACCTCTTCCACGTGCCCATCATAGAACTGCTGTGCCCGCTCCTTGTAGAAGTCAAGGAGCTTCCCTTTAGCCTGCAAGTACAAAATCAGACGCTGAAATTAGGAAGTTAGTTTGGAAAAAAATTGGGGATAAGGACAGTTCCTCGGCTGTGGGGTAAACTTGCCTTCACTTGAGGGAAAGGAATATGGGGTAGGAATGGTTCGTATTCCACTGTGTCGTCCCATACGCTATTAGATCCTAGTTAGCTTGAGTTTACAGACTAGCGAAATACATGTATTTTATTAAATGTTAATTTCAATATCAAGATTAAAATATTTATAGGGTTTATATGTAGTTAAATTATAGCAGCTAAGAACTGGATTTCTCTTTCATTGCGTTTAGCACCGTGGTTATTAATGGCATAATCTAAGCGAAGGGGATAGAAAGAATAGCTATGAGTGGAATTTCAACTATACTAGCTTGCATAAGAGTCTAGAAAAACCATCGTGATAAATAAAATGTGAAAACTAACCCCTCCCTCTACCCCACTCCAAATATCCATGGCTAAGGTTCAAACCTTGAGCTTCATGTCACTATAAATCTAATTTGTTGAGAGCCTGAGGCCCTTAGACTAGGTGACCCCAGGTGAGGGTAAAATGGAAATAGAAACCATGACTGGATTAGAGGGCTACTGCCATATTTCGGCCCACCCTCACACCTAGTTCAAGATGTAATAACTGAAATTATTATTTATTGACTCACCTTGTCACTATAAAGCTCTCTGACGAACGCTGCTGTAACAACTCCAGGGTTCTTGGCGAGGACAATGGACTCGGTCACGTTCCTGAACACTTGGTGAGGATTGAAGGTGACCATGTCGTCGAGACGCAGGATGTCATTCATCTGTCCTGACGTTGGCCCACGGGCACCCAGGAACACCATGGCTAGTAGGGAGGTAACAGCGAATGGTGAAACGACTAGGCTCCTGGCGGATGCTGGACCTTTGCTGGCAACGGCGCTCCACAGTCTGAAGGCCAACTCGTTGCATAGGTCAGAGAAACTGCGGACATCTTTATCTAGATGGAGCGTTGACGCCTCCAATCCCATGTTCTCTTGAGGGGCCGGGTAAAGGTCTAGCAAGGATTCTTGGGATGGATCCTGAATGGGCCTGCCTGTTATCCCCAGTGGTGATAGTTTAAGAGACTCAATGTTCATACTAGGGATATCAGTGCTTGTTGTAGTTGACACCTCTAGAGACGTAGCTGTACTTGTTACGAACTGTACTGTCCCAATTTTGGTCTCGGGTGGGGCTATAGTGGAAACAAGCGTCCACGTCTTCTCCGTTGACTTGGATATGTCACTATTTACCCCTGTGTTGTTGTTGTTGTCATCAAATTCTTCGGTCACCTTCCAAATGATGGAGGTCTCCGTGATCCCGTCATTTAACTGACTAAATTTTGTTTTCTCTGTGGCTTCAGTCGTACTATCAGTGCTGCTTTCCTCAGTGTGGAAGATGGCTTGAGTGATGCCAAGAATAGTTGAGTTTTTGCGAGAAAATGCAATCTGATTAGCATCTTCCTTATAATCCGATTCTTGATTTACACTGCTTTTCGTTGAAATGCTTTCTGTGAAACTCTCCGTATAAGATTCCACCGTGATGGGCTGTTCCTTACTTTGTTCACCAATTTTGTCTACATCACTTCCAGTATTAATTGACGTTCCGATTGTAGGAATAGTTTCCTTCTCGGTTACATCCATTTCCGTGTAGGACTTTGTAGTTACTTCCAACTCTAGCGTGGACTCGGTCTTAAAGTTGGTATTAGATGAATCAAATATCTTTTCCCAGGCTTGAGTTGACATTTCATCGGAGATGTGAGTGGAAAAGAGATCCGTCGTGGTTTCTAATTTCTTCTTAATGATTCCCCCCTCTTCATCAATATACTTCACCTGCGTGGCTTTAGTTTGAAAGGCACTTGGGACTTTATCTGTCACATCTTGTTCATATTGTGTAAGAGTCGCTAATGTGGTCCCTTCTTTATTTTCTAAAACTGTAGTTTTTGAAATAAGTTCCGTTGTGACTTTCCCGTTGTTGTAGTTTGTATTAGGTTCTACGTTTGATAAAGGACTTAGAAGAGCCTCTTCAAAATTTGAGGCATCACCTTTCTCGTCGGATGATTCTGTTGCCATTAATTGTGTGTGATTAACTGACTCAGTTGTAGAGTCATGGATATTGTTTTGAGTCAAGCTATCTGACAACATTGTAGCTCTTGGTTTGGTTGTTTCTTCTAATTCTGTTGTGACTTCGATCCGAACTGTGCTTGTCTCTAGTATATCCATTAGTTCCGTGCTGACGACATTAGTCCTTAAACTCTCTGTGCTGACCTCATTGGTGCTATAATAACCAGTTTTTGTTGTGACTTCTTCTACACCAGCCATTGTCTCAGTTACTTTGGAAACATTTTCTGTCACTATATTATTTTCTTCAGCTATTTCCTCTTGTTCACCTTTCTTATTGAACGTTCCCACGTTAAGTAGATTATTAATATCTGAGCCCATCCCAATTTGTGTGAAATTCTTGTCAGTTGGTTTGGTGATATTTGAGGATTCGTTAATTGTATCATCCGAACTATTATTTTTCTTACTAACTTGAATATTTTCTGTTTGATTTTCAAAATTGGTCGTAGCCTCCTTCAAGTCTGTCTTATTAACAATTTCAGTCATTGTGAGAGAAGAGTTGTCAGCGTTCTCAAATTCCAGCAGAGTATTAGTTTCTGATGCTAGCAGAGGGTTCACAAAAATAATTTTATCTTCAGTTGAACCTTTCTCAAAAGATGGATCTTGTGTTATGATAGCTTCAGTAATAGGGATAATTTCTAGTGTGGTTTGGCCATTCTTAATTACGGTTTCATTATAATGTGTTGAATTGAGTTTTATTCCTACACTCGTATTGAATTTATCCTTTATGCTGTCATTTGAATCACCTCTTATTGGAATAATTCTGATGTTATTGATTACATTATCTGTTTCTGCACCAACTTTAGAACTGGTGCCTATTGGAATTATTCTAATATTCGTGTCGACATTGTTTGTTTTTATGCCATCTTTGTAACTGGTGGTGATTGGAATAATTCTAATATTCGTGTCAACATCATCGGTTTCCGAGCCATCTTCGGGAGTTGTACTTAGAGAGGTTGTGACCTCCGTGAGACTCCCGTCATCTGCGACCAAGATGGTTGTACTAGAGTCCTCAGCTATCTGTGACAACATGTTTGACATTGACTCCGCAAGCTCTGGTGACATATCTATTCCTTCATCAGAGGAAACAAACAGATTAGGGGCTTGTTCCAAGCTGGTTACAGAATTCAGAGAGGAGGCTGAAGGTCTCTTATCCTCTTTATCAAATTTCATGTCGGAGCTTGATGAAACGATGGTAGTTGGTGAACTAGTTGTGCTGACATCTAATTTTTCGACAGCTTCTAAAGTTGTCTTATCAGTCGAGACGTCTGTTGAAATATCTTGATGGGTGAATTGCATTGTGGTGTATTCTGTTGAATCACTACTACTGTTGGTGGGGTTATTTATTTTAATGAGCTCAGTAACTATCTCTGTAATGTCACTTTGTGTCGTGCTGATTTGCCCCAGCAAGTGAGTGATCGACTCATTCATTATCGATGCAGATTCCTTTAAAACAGGTTTGGTAGTGTTTTTATTCATGATAGCTTGCTCTTGCTCGTTTTTAACCACTACTTTGTCTTTATTACTCGCCTGACCATCGTTACCAGCTGAAGAGATCTTCAATGAAGATACTGTGGGATCAACCTCAACCCTGTCTTTAATAACATTGCCGATAGTATCGAATCTATCAGGTTTCACCGATGACTGAGGGGCCTTTAAATCAGCTACTAGTGGTTCCCCACCCAAACTTACATTGTTAGTGTATCTATCAGGGTGCACCAAAGGGGTCTTTACCGACACTGTTTCAACTTGACTGGCTGCTACAGAGCTAATATCAGAGCTTAATGGTTGAGGAACCTTTAAATCACCTACCATTGGTTCTCCGTCTAAACCTCCAATACTAGTGTAGCTATTAGGTAGTACTGATGGCGTAGGAGCCTTTAAATCACCTTCCATTAGTTCCCCGTACAAACCTCCAATGTTAGTGTAACTATCAGGTTGTACCGGCAGCTGAGGAGCATTTAAATCGCCTTCCATTAGTTCTCCACCCAACTCTCCAATGTTGGTGTAGCTATCAGGTTGAACCAAAGGGGTCTTTACCGACACCGTTTCAACTTGACTGGCTGCCACAGAACTAATATCGGAGCTTGATGGCTGAGAGATCTTTAGATTACCTCCCATTTGCTCCCCGTTCACAATTTCAATGTTACTGTATTTATCAGGTCCAGCGGGTCGTTTTAAGGTCACACTTTCCATTGGACTCATCGATGGTGAGGTATTATCAGACGTAGTGCTATTAATTGGATGAATTTTGGTGGAATTACTTTCCTTCGTATTATTTAATTCTACTTTTGTTTTATTAATTACTGATATATTCGTCGATAGATTTGCTTCCACAGGTTCTTTCTGCATAGAAATCTTTGAGGAACTGTTTGCCATGTTCTGCCCACCTATTGTTTCTATGTCGATTCCATGTATCACAGTATTATTTTGAGAGCTCTGGGCAGCAATGTTGCTTACAGTTGCAACTATTTGAGAGGCAGATTCTTGTTTCTCGCCCATTACTGTAGAACTCGTGATATTAGAGGACAATGGTCCAAAATCTGTTTTAATCACTAATACTGTCTCGTTTGGTTTCGTTTCTGAGAGGTGAGTTGACGTTTTGTTAGCCATTTCTTCATAGACTTGTTTGTTGTTTTCATCACTTGATGTATTTCCAGAAGATGAAGATACCGTTGAGGTAGATGACGTCTTTATTACAGTAACTTTTACGCTACTTTCGGATGACGAAGTAACATCTTCTATGCTTTCAACAGGAGCAGAGCTCACTACGGAAACGGTTTGAATAGATGCTTCTGGAATTTTATCTACAATAGATTCATCGGTGACATTTGTGGCAAGTATGTCTTTATTCACGAATACCACAGAAGATTTATTGGAATCATTATCAATGGTATTGGATGTATCATTAATTACGTGAGATTCTTTTAAAGGTAATTTAACTGTGATGGGCTCTTCATTAGGGCCAACCATTATTTCATTTAAGGGATCCCTTTGCAAAGTTAAGCTTTGTGTCTGTTCCGTAACAGTAGTTGGTTTTATCTGAGGAGAAACTGTTGACGGGATGGAGGTTTCTGTCATTTGAGGAAAATTACTTTTAGTCTCGTTCTCACTGGTTAAGTTTTTAGTGATTCCAGGACTCAGCAACTCAAAAAGATTTGTAAAAAGTGCTGACGGTGACTGCGTAGTAGCCTTAGTACTTACAGTTGCTGACGGTGATGGCTGACTGAGGCTGCTAGTAGCAAACAATGTTGGCACAAGAGAAATAGAGGGTTTTTGTGTAACCAACACAGTAGAGCTAGCCTCTTGGCTTTGTGCCACCAATTCGTTACCAAGCACACTACCATCGGAAATGTTGAAAGGATAGTTACCAGAGATATTTAAATGATTAATATCATTAATATTGAAGGGATAATTTCCAGAAATATTCACAGGAGTAAAACCAGAAATGTTCAAAGGATTATTTTCAGAAATATTGAAAGGATAACTACCAGAAATGTTCAATGGATTATTGGAAGAAAAGTTAAATGGATAATTACTAGAAATGTTAAAAGGAGTGTTACCAGAAATATTAAAGGGATTATTTCCAGTGATATTGAAGGGATAGTTGTCGGAAATGTTCAAAGGAATATTTCCAAAAATGTTAAAAGGGCTGTTTCCAGTTTTGTTGAAATTAAAGTAATCAGAAATGTTGAAAGGGTTGTTTCCAGAAATATTGGAAAGTATGGAGGGCTTCTGAATATCGTTTAAGGAAGAAACGTTAGTTTCATATGAATTCAATATTTCTGCAATAGCTGGCTTCATACTTGTACTTATTTGGTCTCTGGAGCTATTGATGACCTTATCTATTTCTGATAAACTGACATTATTGGCTGGACTATCCAGCTTCTGACCATCATTTTCTGTAAGAGTGAGGTTTTCTCTGCTCACATTAGCTTCATTGATTGGCACAACTGTCTCCATTGGAATTTTAGGTTTATTATTTTCTACTAGCACATTGTTATTATATTTGTCATCACTGCTAGAAATATTCAATTGATCTTTCAATACAGTTTGTGAATTAATGTTACTGGGCAATGCCAAGTTGATTTCGTTGTCCTGCACATCTTTTTTTGGAGTTTCTGACGTTGGCCCCACAAGAGTAGGGAGGCTTGTGGTAGCATTCAGAGATTGGGAAGTACTTACGCTTAGCGTGGTGGATTTTGAGGGCTGTTCGCTAGTATTAACGGGAGTTTTCATAGTGGTCATTGGCCGTTTCTTTATTGTTGTTGGGTGTTTTTCTGCTATTGCTGGTAGTCTTATGGTCGTAGACAAACTGGGCACATCTAATTCTGAGGTGAGTATAGGCTTAACCGTTGTAGTTTTTTGGGGGAGAGGTGTTTCAGCAGCAGTTGTTGTGGTGGATGTTCCATGTGGCGTAGATTTCACCGTCGTAGTGCTGAGTAATTCTTGACTAGAGACTGCTGAAGTAGAAGAATGGGTCTGGGTGGTATTAAGAAGATGTGTAGCAGACAAAATGGTACCCTGTGTTGTAGAGGTGGATCCCAGAGTCATATTATTAGACATTGTCACAGGAATTTCACTCGATACCATCTCGATGATGGTAGAACCATCGGGACTCATGTGAATGCCAGGTAATAAGGCACTCCATTCAGGAGATTCATTCCCAGGTTTCACCATCGAGTCCATCTGTATCGGAGATTTATCCTTGGATGCCTCCAGCTCACCCTTTAGGACGTTCTGCACGCTCTCAATGACCTGGTGTACCCCCATTTCAGGGGATGAGTACTCTGCCACGGCGTCATCCATCATCTCCACCGTGGCACCCTCACCGAGTAAAGATGGTGACTTAAGGCTGCTATGATAGTAGTTGGGCCTGAGCTCAGGACTCTCGCCGCTCTCTCCTGCGGCTATGATGCTGTGAATCTCGTCCAAGGTCATCAATTTCTTTACAAGGTCCCCCGAGTCGTCGAAGGTGTAGAACTCGTACCTATCCGGGTGCAAGAGGTCCGGAGGGCTCCCCACATAGGCGGATGCTGTCGGTTTGGGCACCGGACGCCCCATGGGGTCTGCGTAGTATGCCTTGGTGCCATTACCAAGGTCCATGATCACAGATACTGACGTCACCACGCTGTGGGAGATACAATATCGGTCAGACATTTTGAAAAGTGTCGCTAAACCAAATCTAGTGTTAGGTGACTGCTAGGGTAACCCTGGTTTAAAACTTCAACTGGGAACACGGGCATGTTTTGCGTTCATATGTGGTTTACAATTATTCCCTAGGTGAAATATCATACTTTTTTAATACTAATAATACATTGCGTGTTTATAAATATATAATGGCTGTAAAATATAACAGAAAGGCTGTGTTGCTAGGTGGTTAAGTGTTCAAAATCAAGTACAGGAGAAAAATGATTAGATTTTGGGTGAAGCAAACGAATACATTTACTACGTGTGGGTGTGTTCTTCCTTTGATCGAGTTATTATTATTACTATTAGCACCGCGTCTTACTAGCCATTCGGGTTATACGCACTTACGCTAATGTGTAATGATAGGGTTAATGTGAGATGAAATGGAGGACCTACAGTTTAACGTGGAATCCGGACCACGGTGGAGGCCTGGCATTCCTCACATTCACAACACAAGTTGAGATTAATACACGTCTTGTCAGAGGTGAAGGAAGGGTTTGGCAATCAGATAAATCTGTGCCGGGACCGAGGGTTGAGGCCCGGACCCCCAGCACAGAAATCCGACACCTTACCCCTAGACCGCCAGGTTACCAGAGTTATTAATTATCTAAGATGCTAGGTGTTTAGGTGTTCTAGTTTAAGTTATTTTGTAAGTCCTGCTATTCATTTAGCAAATATCAAGTTGCTCGGGCTGGGTATTTAGTATTAAACGTACTGTCCTAGGTTAAGCTAGTTTGTAAGTACTACTATACATTTAACAAATATTTATATGTTAGGGATGGCCATATAGTATTAGACGTATTGTCCTAGGTTGAGCTAGTTTGTAAGTCACGCTATCGATTTAGCGAATATCTTGGGGCTGGGATTGGGTGTGTAGTATTGGACGTACTGTCCTAAGTTAAGCTAGTTTGTAAGTCCTTCTATCCATTTAGCAAATATCCAGTTGCTGGTACTGGGTGAATAGAACTAGACGTATTGTCATAGGTTAAGCTAGTTTGTAAATCCTACTAGCCAATAAGTAAATATCTAGATGCTAGGTCTGATGGTTTGTTTGTTAGTGTTGTTCTGTTAATGTGCTTGTTTTGAAATAAGCCAGCGTGTGATCTGCAAGGAGGTCACGTAGAGCTATAAAAATACTACCAAGAAATGGTTCGTCAGGTCCAACGTTGGGCACATAGCTAGCTAGCTACCCGCGGGCTAGGAAATGGAACAGTGCGGCTAACTTGAACAGGAAATACAGGAGTAATCAAGGATACCAGGTCGGTGACGGTGACCGAGCGGTCAACCCTCGTTAAGACTCACATAGCACCCGATTGTCGTTGACCAGGTGGTAGGGGCCTGAATCTTTGACAGTTGAACCGTGGGGGTGACTCATACATGTGAGTTTTACTAGTTTTCTCATCTCTTTACTATAATGTTGGTGCGTTTCCTCTAAGCCAGCGGTTCTCAAACCTTTTGGTTTCTGTGGACCTTTACACTTCTACAAATATTACGTAGCCCCTAAAAGGTTTGGTTTATGTAGGACCTATGGACATTTACTCATCTGAATTTTAAACTTTGAGACATTTTGTAAACCTATATCCTTATTTAGTTTTTTAATCATGAAAAGCTTGACAAATAATTCTGACAGTTACATGCTACAAAACTACATAACATTTATTTTTTTCAAAACAAATTTTCTTTTAGCGAGAAAAGTGGCATTGTTTGATTTATTTACTTTTCAAATCTATTTAGTTTATATAGTTAAGTAGACGAAAGCTGTAGAAGTCTGCTTCTGTATTCATCTTTGGCAATATTTTGTTTTGGTTGAATTGCAAGGATGGCCCTGGATGCGAGACGAAACTGGATCGGTCAGTGGTAGAGAATTGGTGCGCAAAGCCAAAGATCCCGGGCTTTATTCCAGTATTCAGGTTGTTTCAATCAATTGAATGTATAAATAAAAGCCAGACTGACAAAGAATCTAAAATCTCTGGGAGCCTCTGGGCTCCAAGGAGCATTCATTAAGAAACACTGCTCTAAGCTATCCTGTTCATTACTACTCTTAGAGAAGGTCCTCAATAGCCCTTGTGCACTCCATCTAACTACCCATAAGAGTTATACGCTTATGAACTAATTTCGCTAACGTGTTAGGGATGATGGTGGCTGACTTTAAAGGAAGTGTACCTGCATTTGCGTGGAGGAAGATTGGAAAGCCATTTAGAAAAAAAAGTCACCCTCCTCTGACCGGGATTTGAGCCCCGATCTCAAAATCATTAGCAGTATAGTCTATTGCTAGAGCAACACCTTAAACCGTGCGACCGCCAAAGCGGGTAGCCTTTGTGTTAAACTTATAAATTAATAAGTACTCAGTCACACGACTGGGCACGCTGGCTAGGACGTTAACCTCGTATAGCCTGGTGATGGGGAGATCAGAGCTAGAATCTCATCCTGATGTACTGAGAGAGAGAGAGAGAGAGAGAGATAAAGAGAGATTTAAGCTATTTTATTTCACCTCTCCCTCTACGCAACTCAGGGTACATTTCCTCTCAATCTTAAATTATTAGTACCCCCCTATTAGTGTAAATATGCTGATAGCCCGTACGCATAGTAAAAAGCAGTAGATATTTTTTTTAAATGGAGGAAAAATAGGTGTAGCCATGGTCGAGTGGCAGAGAACAGATCTTGAAGCGCTTGGTTCAACCCCGAGCGAGTTCTACAGTAGAATAATATTGTGGTTGTGTTAACACTATTATTCCCAATTACTATTCATATAAAATATAAGGTTAGATGTAGTCTTAGATCAGACATACTACCTTAGTCAGTAGCAGGTCTGTCAATTATTCTAAGGGTCCTCTGGTTTGATTACAGACAGGGTGAAATTTTAATTTTCTTTTTCAAAAAAGGATACATTTTTTGTCTGGAGTCTGTGTATATTTTCTCATTTAGGGTAATTGTGAACATTTTTGATCTCAAGATAATAGGGGTTCTTGACGTTTGATGTACCCTCAATCTTAAACATTAAAAAAAAAACGTGTGTCCCTACCTGCTTGTTTGTAGCCGGGGCTTCAAACCAAATGGTTTGATGGATTCAGTTCAAAATTAATATTTAGTTGGGTTATGCTCATACCTCAAGGATAACTTGAGATTTTATTTTTAGCTCTAAAATTAAGAATAGTTTACTCTGACTTTACTTTACATCCATAACTGTTTTCAGCTTGTGTCCTAAGTCAATTTTTTATTCAAGCCATATATTTTACACTACCAGTTTGCTAGGCCTGTTATAGCTTTATACGCCCTATAATATATCTTAAGACTAGGACAGGCACAACATCCAGTCCCCAGCAGTTAATTCATCACTGTGAAAGGGTAAACGCACATTTCACCAATGATGAATTTTGCGGCCATGCCAGGAGTCAAACCCGGGACCCTTAACTCAGTAGACAAATATGTTACCGACTGAGCTAAGATGTCCAACAGTTTACAATGACTGATATTTTTTAATCTTTCTTTTTCCCTTTCAAAACTGGTTTTAACAATTTCGTTTAAAGGGTGTATCTGGGAAGTATTTTATATGGTAAATAACACTGTGTACTTTTGGGGGGGAGGGGAGGAGGACGGGTTGTATTTTAAGGGTATTTTATTAGTAATAGCATTTTGATAATTCTGTTCCTAGCTATAATCTAGTCAATGAGAAAGTGTGTATGGTTGTGTTGTACAAATTATTTTTATTTGTGTTAGTATTTGTTAGTTTATTCGCTAACAGTCAGAACAGTCACAATAAGATGTGATATCCTAAGTCATGCTAACTAGTATCTAAATCATGTGTTTAGAAAGTGTACGGTAAATATCATAACTATAATATAGTGTTCTCAAGTCCTATTTATAGATAAATACGCAGATATTGTCCAACCAGGAGTTAACAGTTGTATAACCGTACTATCTTTGTTTGTTTTTGCAAGTATACACACTGAATGTCACTGTTACCTGGATCCAAGCACTTTTCTAGATTCCTCTGACTCGACTTCAGCATCTTGAGGCACTGCTGTAGGTCCCTGGTTCGGGGGGAAGGGCAGGGCGTGCGTTGCGACGCAGCTCAGTAGCAGTAACAGGGCCAATTGCCAGCGCAGGTCTGGCATGGCTCTTTTGTCAGCCTCACACTACCTGTAACATAAACATTAACATCAGCACAAACATCAACATCAGCATAAATATCCTCATCAGCACAATCATCAACATCAGCACAAATATCCTCATCAGCACAAACATCAACATCAACACAATTATCCTCATCAGCACAAACATCAACATCAGCACAAACGTCAACATCAGCACAAACTCCAACATCAGCACAAACGTCAACATCAGCACAAACGTCAACATCAGCACAAATATCCTCATCAGCACAATTATCCTCATCAGCACAAACATCAACATCAGCACAAACTCCAACATCAGCACAAACGTCAACATCAGCATCTGTCTCCAAAGAATAGAATACGAGTTAATAGGATTATGGAAGTGTTTTTTTTAGCATGGCTTCTTACTAGGTACCCTTGCAGGTTATACGCCTATCTACTAATCACACTAATGTGTTAGGTATTAGAATGGTTTAAGTGATAGGAAGTGCACCCACATTTGCGTGGAGAAGGTGGAAAACCATTTAGGAAAAACCAATCTCAGTGCACTAGGCCAGGATTAAGCCCCGATCTCCCCATCTTCGGCAATCTAGTCTATTTCAAGAGTAGTGCCTTAGACCATGTGGCCACCAAAGTGTGTTGTGGGAGTGTTTCATAATGGCCCAGATTTTATCCTCTTAAAAAAGCCTACTCCATACTAATTTTTAAAAGTATTTGACTAGTTAAAGTCATTCAAAGCCTCAAACCGGAGCGATGAGACACTTTACAGACTCCAAATATCCCACGTTATTTAAGAAGCGGTTTGTTATTACAAAATATGGCTCACACCAGTATGAAGGCGAATGGTATCAATATGTCCCTGTGGGGTTAAACACCTACTTTTTAAGTTTAATAATCTAATAAGTAATAAAATTCCAATTAAGCTTCACGTAAAATGTATCAGTTCTGAAAATCAAAGTAATTTCCTTGAAACCTATATCTAGCCTTCCTCCAACAAATAATTCCATCTTTTACCTGGGGGTCATAATATATCACAAGGTAACTAAGGATTGTTTTAGTTTTGAAGCTTCCAAACTGCCATTCACATAAGGAAGACAGTAGTGTGAGGTTGTGTTCTTTCAAATAGATGGTGCCTTAACTCAGGTTCCTAGATCATTTTGTTGAATCTATTTGTGTCTGACACATGTTCATTCACTTAAAAAAGGTGAGGTCTATAGCAAATGTACATGACTAAGTAAGACGATCAATCAACTGTCAAGTCACCCACCTCGGTGGCGTAGTTGGCTAACGCGCTAGTCGTGTTGAGCTCGACCGCCGAGGTTGGGGAGATCGAGGTTCGAATCTCGGTCGG